>VWPV01027497.1:0-11007 GCA_013389885.1 Geococcyx californianus | reverse complement strand
TTTACATCCCCTTTTGACCTCATGCAATAAAGTTGCTCAAATTTGCTTTTTTTTTTCATCTTTAATTTGTCAGCGTAATATAAAAAAGAATAAATAGTGAAAAGAAAACCATGAACTTGAATAAGTAGAGTGAATTTTCTGCTTTAGAATGGTATACTACGTGAACACAGTTAAATAAAAGTTTAATGCAAAATAAGCATCACAGTTTCACAGAAAAAAGCAATTATTTTTCCACTAACCTAATACCTTGATGTAAGTTTCCTGGTTTCATTGGAGTGGCTCCATACGGTTATCTCCATACTAACGTTCTATGTACCCTTTCTTGTTTGCACTCTGAGCACTGGCTGTTTTTTGCACACTACTTCGTTTTGCTGGCTATTGCATGTGCCTCTGTGAAATGTTGGCCTAGAGTGTACCAGAGCCAACTAGAAAATGTATACACAACAATGCATTTTGTAAAAGTAATTTGAAATAGTTTACTATCTTTCAGTCTGGTTAGGTAGCCTAGATTGAAGGTGAAACTGTAATTTAGCAATCTATTTACTTACAGCGAGGTGCCATATGTATTGGTGGCAAGTAGAAAATACAGATCATTTTGGAGACATGGTTTGTGCTGCAGATTTTTTTGCAAACGTGCAATCTTGTAGCATGTAGGAAAGGTGTATAAAAAGACTTTATTACTTCCTACTACTTGGCACATGCTGAGAATTTTAATAGATTTGAACTGACCTCCCATATCAATGAGAAATCCACATTTACCTGAAAGCAGACTTTGAATCATTTTGTGGTAAGAAAGCAATTGGGAATGGCTGAAAATTCTCTTGACAGTTGCGTGAGATTCATATTCTTGATGAATGTCTGAAAGCCTCAGAGCTTCGTTTATAAGCTGTACATAACTGCAACAAGCAAAACATAGTGTTAAATGTTTACCTATCAACAACTGGGGCTAACAGGCCATCATAGATCCAGTGCTGATGGCTGAGGTCTCTACACAATTGCTTCTGACCACCAAGAAGATCTGCTGTCAGGTTTGCAAAAGAGAAATGAGGCTGTTTCTGCCTGGGCAGTCTCAACATCTAGCAGATATCAAAATAGATAAAATTATTGAATACTCCTGCTTATAATTTAATATTGTGTTATTTTTCTAGCAAAAGAAGACCTAAATCTCATTGCTCTTTTTAGTAATAAGAAACATCTTCCCTAGGAAACAATGCTTTTCTTTATTTGTCAAAAAAGACAGTTGTATGTAATTGTTTCATGACCCAGTTGTTCTCAAGAACTTGTTGCATTAAATGTGTTCTATTTGGAAAAGCTTTATTATCTCTAGAGTAAGTTTAATCCAACAATACTATTAATGTGCTGGCAGCTTTAACTGAGTTTGCTGTTTGTATATTGCAGTTCATCTGCTTTTACTCATAACCAACAAATTCCACTAAGTTAATAAACACAGAGTAAGGCCTGTAACTTAATGCTTCCCTGGTCTGTATTTCTGTCAGGCAATCTGTAAAATATAATCCGAACAAGTCACAGTAAAATGCCATATAGCTTAGCTTTCTTTAGAATTAATTTGTATTTTACTTTTTCTTTCCTCTTGTTTTTGGTTTTAGATAAGAAGAATTACTTCACACTAGCAGCCCTGTGGGCTGTGATACAGGTGAATTATTGATGAAGAAGTTTTACTTCTCCCAAACCTCAGGGATCTCTGCACTTCAGCTAGCCCTTATTGCCTGCTGGGAGCTGCGGGTATAGTTGGGAAGGACTGAAATGACCACCAGATGTCAGTGGTCCTCCAGGGCCGCACTTCAGCATGCCTCTGAGAAGTGCAGGAAAACGCTGGTTTTTACAAAGAAAATGTTTGTGACCTCAGCATGAGGTGGAATTAAGCATTCTTTATCAGACTAGCAGTCTCTTAAAAGCTCTTAGAACAACTGCTGTAGTCTGCTACAGGCTGATTCTCTGGTACCTGTCATTTATGCTTGTGTGTAATTTCTACACTGTGTAAACCAGAGGGCAAAGTTGAAACAATAAAATGAAGGTCATCGAAGAGCAATTAAACTGGTCATCTGCAGCAGAGAATATGGATGATACTTTTAGTGCTAAAAAGTTTGGATCCCTAGTTTAATTCATGTCTATTGGTTCAACTGTTTGATAGCCTGCCTGTTTTCACTGCCCTGAAGTACTCTGTGCAACATTGATTTCTGTACAGGTGGCAGCAAAAGGCTTATCCATGATTAAATTCCTCAAAATAGGATGAGATTTAGAAGCACATATGCTGTATGTGGCTCTTTAGGCAGGATGGCTTTTGTGTAGTGCTTGTAAAATTTCTTTTCAGCCTGGCTTGTTTATTTGCTCTGGTTCTTCTGGACATCATTTAGATTGGAAACACACACAATCTTCTGGTTTTCATTTACCGTTTTCTCTCACATCACGCATCAGATGTATTTCGAACTGCATCTTTCAAACCATATCATTGTACGTGGGACTTGCGCAATAAACATCAATTCCAAGACCACATTCTAGACTGGTTTATGTCTTCTATAAAGCAAAGCACATTTGGGGATCACTCAGTATTACTGTAAGGATTACGATGCTGTTCAAGGAGAGAAGCCTCTAGTAATTCAGTTTAGATGATGTTCAACTGATTGTCTTGAATGAGCCTGGAAACAATAGTAACAATAATAGTTTCCTTTGGTTGTCTGTCTGAGCTGTATGTGCATGAAGCTTGACTGAGGCCATTTAATAATGTTAAAAACCCATTAAAAGAAGAAGGGCAAGCAGTTTCTGTGTTTTCAATTAATCCGTAACAAACCCCGCCCCCCCCCTGCTTCCCTTCTGAGTGTGACCCTACTTCTTGGTTTACATTGTTGGGCTACAGAATCTGGGACTCCTTTCTCTAAGGTGCATGACAAGCAGGTAAACTGTACCCGCATTCATACTGTTACTCATGAGACTAAATGGTGTGCCCTGACCAGTGTTAGTGGCCATAAGTTTGCCTTCTTTCTGCCTCCCCAATCCTGCATTATAACAGTCTTCATTGGACCTTCGTTTAAGCAGAGGAAGAGACAACACTACTTGAGACTTGCATGTGTTTCCTCTCAGTGTTTGAAGTCAGCAGAGACTCTAGGATCAGATAGACAGCTGGTAGGTCTTGAGTTTCAGGAGATTATGCCACCTATGGCCTATGGGCAAACTTGTGTTGGCCTTGATGTTAGCATTAATCAGAAGTACACACAGAGACCTTGCTATAAAAAGCTTATGTCTTAAAAGACGAGCAAGAGTGAATAGGAAGGTAAGGACGCCAAGTATAAATAAGTACCTTGTCCAGATTCGCATGACCATACGTTCATTTTTAAATATCACATATTTAAAGGCATTTTTAAATTAAGTCTTACTTTTGTAAGAGTAAGGAGGTTTACTAAGGTTTAGAGAGCAGATTGGCATGCCTTAATTCGTGAGGATTATAGATAGCAGTAGACAGAAAGTAGATGAAAAGTAGTTGATCTAAGTAACTGAAGCACAGTGTTGTGCAATAAGGCATATGACTAATTATCATTTACTGAGGCCTCCTTATTAAGTTTTTCTCTCTGTATAGCTGATGTTAGACAAAGAGGTGTAAGGCTGTGCTTAGACAATTTATAAGACGTTCTAAGGAAGTCAAAAGTATGTAGAAAAATCCCAAACAAAATATTGGGAGTTTCTTCCTCCTTTCTTTAAAAAGAAATGTTTAGTTTTGGTACAGTACCAAGTCAAAAAGTCAAGCACTCTAAACTCAGGAAATTCCAGAAGCCAGAGTTCTTACAATACTGTTAACTCACTCATACAGTACTTCAGTAGCATTTTTATTTCTGTTTTTCTTTCTAAGTTACAATCATGGTACTTTGTTTAATGTGAAGTTAAAAATGTTGGACCATAAAATAGTTAAGCTGTGGATAAGCTTAGTGTAGTGGGAAGAATCTGTTGGAATTTGCAGAGTTGTAGTCCTAGGTAGCTTTACATGGGCATTATTTTTTACTACAGTTAAAATACTCGTATAAAAGTGTATTGTGTAAACTAATACATAATAGCATATATAAAAATTACTTTATATAAAGGAGATTAATATATATTGATATATATACATCTATGTAATATCCCTATTTATCCTTTCCTTATTTCTTCTGCTAAAAGTGGGTAATTGACAATTATGTATATTACTACATTATTTATATTTATAAAGTCCATCTCTAAAGCTAAAATGATGAAAATGTTGTTGATTTATTTCAAATTAATACAATGAGATCATTTTTTATAGGTCAAACTCAGTGCTTTAAACATATTGTTCTTAATTTTTAACATTCTTTGTATGACTAAAGACATTGTCTAAATCCTAGTGTGAGGCCAGGTAGATGAGGTCCGACACAAAAAAACCTGAGACTAACCCTATAGCTCAGGAACCAACAGTGGGGGGGAGAGACAGAAGAGGTGGTTATAGAACATGTTGTAACTGTCACAGTGAGACAAAGCTCAACTCAATTGCTTCACTTGGTATGAGTGGACGCATGTTCAAATATGGATCTTTTCCTACCCTCGGTTGGAAAGTGTTGGGATGCAAGAGTGAACAGTAAGTCACATCAAGTTTCTTGTGAAGTAGAAAGAAAACCTCCCCTCTTTTAGGGGATGCAGAAGGATGCAGTGTCAGCATATATTTACTAGCACAAAACATATCCAGCTTTGCAGAAATCAGAGACGTTTCCTTTGACAAAAGGTAGTTTGAACATGTGGAGGGCTGAGACTGCCAGTCACTCAGCAACTTTGTGGAGAGCAGGGCCTGCCACATAGCATTTTCTGCCAGCTGTGTTTAAAAGTCTGCAGTGAGCAAGCATTGACCTCTTGGAAGAAATGTATTTAGGTGCAAAACACAGGTTTGGTGAAGGGGAGAGAATTTCAGGCTCTGGAGTACAAATGAAACAGAGAAAGAAAGTGTCCAGAGAAGCTCCATGACTACTTCTTCTGATCCAGCTCTGGCTGGCCTTTCTGCAGGTGGAAGGAGACTTTTGGATCGCCAGTTCACAGGCGGTATTTTTTTATCTTACTGCAACTATTTAAATCAGAGGAGGGAAACACTATGAAGGAATATCTCTCTTTGTTGAATGCATGGTGAAGTCAGCTTCCTAACACAGATGTTTTCAGTTGGACTGCTGTTCAGGAAGGTACTGTGAAAACATACGCTTCGAACTGTTTAGCTCTCTCAGACACCTTGTCACAAGTGTAGACACCCACTAGAGGTCTGGATTGTACCCTAGAGCCAGAGGCAGTAAAAGTAGAAGGACCTATTGCTTAAGATTTTCAGGGATTTTATTAGAAATAGCTCCAGAGACAAAGGTCTCGCAGGGAGTCTGTACCAGATGAGGCCAGATGCTTTTTGTCCAGATCTTGTGCCTTAAGAAGCTGTGTACCCCTCCATTGTGCTGAATTTTAGACAACTCTAAAACACAGAAGAGGAAGCCACTGAAAGTTACAGAGGAAACAAAATTGGCCCATGTTTCAGTAATGGAGGTGTGAAGCCTCAGATCTGATATGAGTCATTGTTAAAAAAAAAAATAATGGTGCATCTACTTATATCGAATCTGAATTTGGTTTTAAAGTCATTATACCATGAATCATATTTTAAGACTTTGCCTTGACAAGTTTTGTTTTCATCAACCTATTTGTTACAGAGACAATGAAAGCTCCACAATACCTTTCCGAAACAAAGGATATATGCAGAACCGAAGCTTTTAAAATCTGTTTAAGCTTTTAATATGAACAGCACGTACTGAATCAAAAATTTTGGAACATGGAGTTATTTTTGGAATAAAGAATTCTTTTAAAAAAATCCAAGAATGTATGTTTAGGACTGATTCCAGAACAGCATCATAAATTTTTTGTTCTTTGCATTTGAAAGAGAACCAAAAAGCTGTAGCTGACTTCATTTTTCTGTTGTTAACAGCAAATTGTGACCACAATACAAGGAAGCTCCAGCAAATAGATAACAGATATCTTTTTTATTTATATACCTATTTAAAAAAAAGTAAAAATAACTGTGGTTATCTAATTTTCTAATGAATATCATACTGTCTAAGAGTTCTGCCCATTCTTGCATGTTGTAAGAAAATCCCAGGATACATTTGTGCAAAGGGAAGGATGCAAATATTCCCAAAATGGCTGACAGAACAGCAAGAGCAACTGAGACTGTGGTTCCACAACTGTAGCAGCACACAGAGATGAAAGACCAGCAGCAACTGAAAGAATGTTATTACAATCCACCAGCCTTTTATGACATATTGGGAGAAAAATCAAACCAAGCTTTGAACCTAATACATGAAGTGGCAGTGCTTAAAATCAGAAATCCTTCAAGTTGGTTGCGCATCTCAATGCCCAATGAGTCCCTAACATCTCTATCTAATTTGACATGAGAGGATACCCAGGTGTACACCTTGAATACTGTCTNTGGGGAGGTGGTGGAGTGACCGTCCCTGGAGGTGTTTAAAAAGAGATTGGATGAGGCACTTAGTGCCGTGGTTTAGATGATGAATAGGTGTTGATGTTGGGTCATAGGTTGGACTCAAAGGTCTTTTCCAGCCTTGTGATACTGTGATACTACTTACATCGGCTGGATTGCCAGTTGCCAGTCCAGGGAAGCTCTGGCAAAGGCCTACATATGGAGATCTGCAATCAGCAAAAGGTTTATGTCTTGTGCTTATGTTTATGTACCAAATGGCTCGAAGATGTATTTATGGAGAAAAGCATATTTATATCTTTCTTTCAAAGACACAAGAAGGAAAAAGGACTCTCAAAATTCTACAGCCAGTGTTGTAAGTTTATGTTTGAAATTCTCAAGGCAGCCCAAAGACAGTCTCTGCAAAGCAGGGGCAGTAGAGATAAGATGCCAGTCAGGTTAACCATGTAATTTCCTTCAGATACCTTTAAGTAAAGAGGGAGGTATTGTTATTTAAAGACTGGAGTTCTTGCTTCTACTCAGGGTGTCTTGAAGACAGGCTGGAAAACTTTCCTTGATCTTCTGAATCATAAAAAGTCTTTTGGTTCTTACAGAAGATGATGTTGCATAAAAGAAACAACAAGAGAGCTTTCTCTGGAGGAAAGGCTGTAAAAGAGAGGCAAAACTCTTTCAGAATTAGTTCTGAAATGCAGGCTTTAGCTTAACACTTCACACAATCATGCTTCTGCACATAATGGGATGGGAGAGAAAAGGGATGGGGAAGATAGTAATGGATAGTCAGAAATAGTACCTGAAATGGTAAGTTATATTAGCAGGCTGATAACCCTAAGATTTATGCTGGGGTTTTTTGTTGTTGTTGTTGTTGTTGTTTGTTTGTTTGTTCAGGGTTTTTTTCATAAAGAATAAATCCACACCACTGCTACACTGCAATACATTCAATACTATCACAAGGGAGATGTAATCACAGGATGTGATCTGTTGGTGAACAGGTAGAGACTTTGCTTACTGTGCATGAGAGCTTATCTGAACACCTCTTCTGTTGAGGGGCTCAACATGCAAGGAAACAAGTGTCATTACATAGTTCATTGGCTCATTCAAGAATTATTCTCTTTAGTGAGTTTCTTTGTATTTCAACCACAGTTTAAAACACTAATTCAATATGGCAGTAAGTATTTTCCCTCCTTACTTCCATTAATGATTTATTAGCTTTTAACACATTTTATGTTTTGCATGTATTATAATTAATCTCACCACAGGACCTTGCCTCAAAAGTAATTTTGTTCTGCCACACTGCAGTGCTTCATCTCATGTTTGTTTGTACAGGACTGGTTCTAATCTGGGCTCTTTGCCCTATAACCTGCAGTTCCTCAGGCTCCTGCTGGCTGTGGCACTTTATGTAATGTTGCATCTTGTTGACATTCAACCACAGAATTGGATTTTGCAGCAGGAGACTGACATTGTCTAATGTTACTTGTGTCATGATTATATGTTTCGCTTCTATAGTATTGGGTGCTTGGGAGTTTGAAGGCACTTAAGAGAAGTAAATGAGATACATTCACTAACATAGAAATATTATAATAGCTTTATATCAAAACTAGTGTTGCAAATGGGAAAACCATGCCCAGAATATTTTTTTACTTTAATATACTTTAATATACTTTACCAGGACTGGTGGAGTCTCTGCTTTGGCTATGGGAATAGTGAAACTTGATGTCCCTTTAAGAAAAGAATAAGGGACAAAACCTTAGGCAGACTTATGTTTTTTCATGAAATAGTTATCTACTTTAATGTTTCTTATTCTGTTAGTGCTGCTACAAATTGTATTTAAAAATGCTTTGTGTGAGGACATTGAATATTGCACACACTGGCTCTGGCTGCTGAACTGGTTTAATTTCAAGGAATTACTTACTGAGATTAAAAAAGCAAGGAATTTATCAGATTTATATGCTCTGCAGCAAGGTTCTCGGTTATAATAGCTGCTTGGCATTTGCTGTAATTGATATGACAGATACTTTTGGTATTTCCTAACTTTCCACAAGGAAAACACATGCATATTTCTAACTTTACCTTTTTTCAACACTGTGTTCCAATTCCATCGCTTATACGTGTAACTGAAACTTTCTTGCAGTAATCTGCTAGGGAGAATGCCAGTTCTCCAGATCTTAAACAACAGAGATCCATTTAATACTGTGAATACTTCATCTGTAACACAGTCATCTTTTGTACCTACCCGTGAGAATATATCAGTCTAATTCTCAAAGCTACTGAGAACTTACAGCTCCTAACCACCTCACTCAGGAAGACTGTGGATGGTTAGAACCTCTGAAATCAGACCCACAGTTGATGTCTATATTATTACATATAATGTGCTTCACGTGGGAGAAACGTGCACAGGTAAGGCTGAAAAATAGGTCCTTTTCACATGTAAGATTCCTTAAATTGATTTAACATAATGGGCATATATGAGAGAAGATGGTACAACAACGATCAGTCTGATGGACTGGAAATTTATCCAAAAGCAGAAGTTTGACTTTATGTAAGTTTGTGGAAAAATTTATTTTTTTTATAGTTGCACTAACATTATCTGTCTTTTATCTTTTGAGACTCCTATTCAGACAATCTAAAAATGAGATTGAATCTTTGACAGATAAATCACTGGGTACCGATTGTAAATCTCTTATTCACTGAGCTTACTCATGGAAGTGGCCTGATTAGGTTCAATGAGACTCCTGCAGAAGTATTTTAAAATACTTGGTAATAGTTTTTCAATCTGACTGCCACTGTTCCAAAATAGCATCAAGTGGAAAGCTCAACAGAAGTGCAAGTGCTTATTTCTGTAGTTTGTAGATTAAGACTTTATATGCTTGCAGAGAAATACTGAACACCAGGATGATTTAAAAAAAAGTGGCTAGTTAGCTGTTTGGGAATATGAATTGCCTTGTTCCTTGAGCTGGAGAAATGGACAGTAAGTACCTACATGTATTATTTTAGGAATTGCCTTATTCTTCTGTACTGTATTTAAGACAGCTAGATTTCAGATACGTGCGAATGGTGGAATTTTCCTTTCTTGCCCAGCTACGTCAAATGGTTAAGGGGTTTACATGACTGCACTTGAATTTTTGCTGCTGAAGTGTAGCTACTGTGCTTCATCGAAAGGAGCTCAGTACAAGTACATGGTTTATGGTCAGCAGTGTTTGGGGAAGACATTTACATAATTTTCTCAAGTAGCAATGACTCCACACTGTCTGCTTAAGTAGCTTTAAGAAAACAGTAGATAGCTTTGTAAATGGCAGTGCCTCTGTTTGAATATGAACCTTAATGGCCATGTTTAAAACAGGGAATTTTTATATGCGATGAATTATTTTTCCTTTAGTCTCTGGAGTCTGGCTGATACGATGTATGTAAGGAGGATGAGGAGGTTTGATTTCTGAAAAACCCTTTACCCAGAACTAGAAAAGAAGCGGCACAGCAGAGAATGATGAATAAGTAGTCTTTGCTTCATATTTCAGCTAACACCATCCTCTGATAACCTTTGACATAACTAACAAGAGCAAGAGACACTTTATTTTGTGAATTGGGCCTCTGTGCTTAAGCTATTAATTAATACTGGTAGTAATTTGGCCTTATTCAAATGCTTCCTTGTAATTTGAGGGTACTAGAGAGCTTTTAATATGCCTAGAGAGATCTTGATACATTGTCTTTCTTCATCCTTATTGCAATAGTTGATATCCTTAGCATAGACCATTTAAGAAATTGTCTGCTCTTTTGAACTCCTCTTTTTCCTACATTAATTCCCAGGGAAAATACAAAATACGCTACGGAGGTGATGAAATGTGCTTCCTGAAATTCCCATCTTTGTGTTTTCTTTTCCTCTTTTTCTAAGATACATGAATCTTCACTTTTATTGTCTAGTCTTAATGAAATTGCTAATTCATGCTCACCATTTAATGGTTGCTTGTAACCAAATGTAGAAGAACATTCTATTAGTTGCTTACTTCAGTTTCTGGAATAAAAGAAATGTACCCTAATAACTTGCTGAAATTTGTCCTGCTTTGAGAAGTGTCTGAGAACCTCTCAGCTTATTGCCACAGCTGATTTGAGAAAATTGTCTTTTTGATCTTCTGAGTTGGAGATGTATAAAGAGATCCTTGGTTTCACAGCACTGTTTCCCCTGCTTATCATTACTACAAGAATTCCAACAAGTCTGTTTCCCTTCCTCATGTAAGACAAAATGCAAAGTGAGTGTAATTAACAGCAGGTTTATCACCAACAAGGCAACATTTTATCAAATACTTTTTGCTTCTTTTCCAGTTTTTTAGCTTACATGTTATGTCTGCCCTGAAACCTATATTTTTTTGTCCTTTTCACAAGTCTTTGAACCAGTGCTTTTTAAATATCCATTTCAAGGTCATCCCTGAGTCCTCATTTGGGTGTGGAGATTAAAGATCAAAGGGCCTGAAGATGGAGCCTCCTAGTTCATACTCAGAACTGTCCGGGCCTTTTTCACAGCATAGAATCATTGAATCATA
>VWPV01027496.1:0-24285 GCA_013389885.1 Geococcyx californianus | reverse complement strand
AACCCAACCCATTCGATGACTCTACATCTCCAACGCTCAGCCTAGGAGAGGTGCCCTTGAGGGCAGCACGTCCCCCCGCATGCACACAGACACCAAGCACCCCACACCTGCTCCAGCAGCATTTGCACCCGTCACCCCAGGGCATGGAAAGAAGCACAGGGCAGCGGTTCGGGTCTGTCTACCTTTAATCAGAGGTATGGTTGTTACAGCACCAGTCCAGGACATGGCAAAGCACAGCTGGCACTGAGGCTTGAATGCACCCTGCGCTGGGGAACCACTGCTCTCCAGAGCAGCACTGGGAGGGAAAGGCAAGGAAGGTGCAGACCTAGACCATTCATTCCTGGGTTCTGCACCCCACGGTCCTGAGGATAACCCTCCTTTCAGCAAGCACAAGCACCCAGGGGAGCAGCATGCATGTGCCCCAAGGCCTCTGCACCATCTCGGGAAAGCCAGGTCCAGCCAGACACAAGCACATGTAGCATCCCAACCTGCCAGGTGACTACCACGAAAGAATCTATCCAGCTAAATAAATAAGGGGGAAAAGGGAGTCCTGTGCTGGCCTCTGTTGTGATGGCTGCAGCCTCCTCAGCTTTCTTCCCAGGTAGGAGAATCAGGGAGGTTCACTTTCTATAGGAGGTGGGATAGGGGTGTGTAGCTCAAGACAGTGGTAGTCTGGCCCTGGGAAACATCCCCTTTCCCAGAAATGACCAAAAGCGGGCCATCAGAGGCACTGGGCCACCCACACATGCCCAGGGTCAGCATCATCTTCCTAGCAGTGACAGGGTTATGGATTTCCCACCCACTCAGCCAGGGACAGCCAGACAGTGAGTCACAGCCCCAGGGACCATGCCCGGCAAACCAAGTGCTGCATTCAAGAATTGGCCTGCTCCCTGAGCAACCTGTCCCCTTCTCCTCCTGTGGAAACCTCCCTCCATCCACCCTATCTGCTCCCATATCCTCAGGGTACCCCAAGCCCCAGCTCTTCCTTTCCTCACATCCTTTTTTGCACCTTCTTTTTCTCCCAACCAACTCTACTCCAAACCAGCCCATTCCTATCTCAGCCACTTCTAGTGGCCTGGCAACTGGCAGAAAAGATCTGCTTTAATCCTACTCTTCCTCTGCCTCCTGGAAACAGCAAACAGCTTCATCCCCACCTCTCCTGGCAGCCGTACTTGGGGACCTGGGAGCAATGGGGAACTGAATCACTCCTTAACGCCATCAGGCAAGGAACTCAGCTACAGCATCAAGTCAGTAGGCTGCAACAATTCCAGTGGGAGGTGTCCCTGCCCATGGCAGGAGGGTTGGAACTGGATGAGCTTTAAGGTCCCTTCCAACCCAAACCATTCTGTGATTCTATGATTCTGTGATTCCATAACTAAACTGCTTGTCCTGGCAGGTCCCTATTCCATGCATGGTCCTCGGCCATCACCCCCTCACCTCCTGATGAGGCTTTGAGCAACCTGATCCAGTAGTAAGTGTCCCTGCTTATGGCAGGAGGGTTGGAACTGGACGATCTTCAAGGTCCCTTCCAACCCAAACCATTCTATGACAGCAGCTATGGGCCACCCCACATTCCCATGCCCCTGCAGAGAGACCCACATGCTGCCCCAAGGATGCAGAGCTCAGCAGGGAGGAGGACAGCAGGACAGAGACTTCCCTGTGCTACAGGGAGAGCCCAGCTCGCTGGTGGCCAGCACAGGTTTGCTAGAGGGCACTACTATCAACTAAGCCTACAGGGAAGAAAGCAACTGGGCACACGACAGCCCTCTCTGTTCCAAACCAGCCCCCGACCTTCATGCCTCCATCCTGGCCCCTGCAGAGATGGAGGGCACAAGCTAGAAAGGCTGATGAATGTCTAATGATGGTGGAGTCTGCACGCCTGGAGTGAAGACAATCCCTTGCAGGCCTGGTCCCCAGGGATGTGCAAGGGCAGGCTGGGGGTGGGGTACTCAAGGGGACGGTGGCCCGTTGCCCTGGCTTGGGGGAGCAGGCAGCTCCTCGCGGATTCTTCCTGCTCTTGCTGACCACGGGACCGGAGCTGGGCCACATGTGGCCAGGAAACTCCTCTGCAGGCGTCGCGGTGCCCTCGCGCGCCGGGAGGGTTGGGGGACTGGCGTGGAGTTCTTGCCGAGGAAGGAGGGATGGTGTGGAGGAAAAGTCGGAAGATACAACACAAACATCCAGGTGATTGCGATGGAGGGGAAAGAGGGAGGTCTCGGGAGGCATTTAAGCCTAGTGCACAGAGGAGAAAGACACAATTTACAAGGCCGTGAGGTTGTAGGTCACCCAGGGAGCTGATGGGGCAGGGCCCAGGCTGCATGCAGAGACAACAGGCCACTTGTGGGCCAGGAGGACATCTTGTGAGGCTGAAACAGCAGGCTCACATCTTTGCCAGTGCACTTGAGCAGGCTGGCAGGGACAGCTGGGGCAGGGAGGAACAGCCTGGGCCTCCTGCTCTGAGGGCTCCCAGCTCCTGAGCCTTGGGCATGGGCTGCCTGCCACTGAACAGGTGCCACCCCTGCCCTCATGGGCCAGATCCTGGCTCTCTCATCCCAGCTACCTGGGCAGCAAGTAGCTGGTCCAGGCCCTGGGATGCTTCCAGAGCTCCCCTTGCTTGTGGCACCCTCATGGCTCTCCTGGCCTTGCCTGCAGCAACTGACAGTGAAGGGATGACAGTGCATCCGAGGACTCTAGACCAGCACAGGGAACAACTGGTCATGACAGACAGGAGCAGCAGGAGCTGCCTCAGCCTTCCTTCTAGGGGAGCTGCAGCCTAGGGCAGGGCTGCTGGCTGGGAAGAGGAGGCTTACTATGTGTGCAGCAGGCTGGAAAAGGCACCAAGCAGCCACTGTGTCCCCCAGGATGCTGGGCTATCCTTCAAACCCTATACAGCTGGCTGGGCCATGGGAAGCCCTGCCAAGCACTTTGGAGAATGGTCACAGTAGCAGGGGATGTCTCTCTTGGCTGGGTGAGGGTGGCATTGCCTGCTGGTCTTGGGGTGATCTGTTCAGGGAACAACAGGAAAGTCTTCCAGACCATCACTAGTGCAAAGCAATTGCCCAACACCAAGCACAGCCAGGAGGAACTGCAGAGAGACCCCAGTGAGGACAGAGACCAGGTGATCTTCATCCAAAGCTGCAGCTCTGTGCTGGTCTCGCCCCTCTACTAAAAGGGGAGTGCAAGGGCGTAGCGCTGGTTTCTTGCCAGGGCCAGGAACCTCTTTACTCCTGGTGCCAAGAGCTGGGACAGAGGACAGCCCTGCATCTGGCAGAGCTGCTGGGGTACTTCGAAGCTCTGCTCCCCTGGGGTCCCCTCCAGCCACCTCCTGGGTACAATCCACAATCAAGAGAGCCAGCAGACTTCAGGCTTGGGTGTTGAGGGGCTGTCATGGCAACAGGGAAGAGGAAGGAGGAAGGGAAGGAGCTCATGCGGGTGGGGATGGAGCCGAGCCAGGTGGGGAAGGGTTAGTGACAGCAGATGTGAGGGGGGAGAGAAGGACTCCAGTGTGCTCAGTGTGTTCCCTGTACGAAGCCTCAACAACCCCTGGGTACCCACCTACACTACACCCTCAACTTGAGTTTGCAGGAGGAATGGTAAGCATTAACAGCTCTAGCAGCCCACAAGCCAAGCACCCACCAGCACCACACTCACCACCTCTTCTCCATTCTCCTTGCAGAAGATGAAGGGCACCTTTCTCAGGCCTGGAGCACTACCTTCATCCAAACTCAGCGACCAAAGTGCTCCTTTAGTCTCAGAAGAAGCCTAGACAGGCTCAGATCACCCTGTCTGTGCCTCAACTAACTCCACACTCTTGCCACCACCCGCAAAGACCAGCCTTTTACCACCTCTGCTTGGCCAGAGCCCATGAGACCAGGAGAAGAGTCTGGCTGCAGACTATTCCCATGCCCTGCATTCACTCAGTCAGACACGCCAGACTCACACACACACCCCCAACCCTTCCCAGGCTCAGCATGGTCTGTGACGCAGTGCAGGACAGCCGAGTTGCTCACAGAGGCTTTGTAGACCTGAGATGGAGCTGATGCTCTCAGCCAGGGCCTCAAGAAGGGAGCAGCAGGGAGAGATGTTAATAAGGTTGCAAGGCTAAGATTAAGGGCAGACCAGGACCAGCTCATGCTGTGCGCTGCCAGGGCCTGGCAGCCCCCCTGAAACAGGAGCCCTCCATTGGGGAGATCTGGCCTGGACACCAGAAGCCAGGCCCAGACACACACCTTGGCAGGCTGGCTGGCTCATGCCAAGAAAGAGGGGAAGGAAGTGTGCAGGGAACGAATGGAGGCAGACAAGGATGCCACGACAGGCCACGCGGGGACAGCCCTGAGCCAGGCTGTCCCTTTCCCTCTGGCAGCCAGCTGAGGCCATTCTTGATGGTGTCTTGTACTTACCCCGCTCCATTCCACGCCCATACTCACTTCCTCGCTACCGTCTGTGGCATTCTCGTACTTGACACTGCCCCCCAGGCTCCGGCGTCTCTCTGTGCCATCACCCTCCTTCAGGATCTCCACCACCTTCGTCTGGTTGATCGGATCAATGCCCTGCAAGTAGAAAGGGAGAAGGAAGCACCATGGTTTGCCCTTCTGTCTTCTTCCCTCTGCCATCACTGTGCTTGGTGTTTGTTTGCATCCCTTTTCTTGGCCATTGTCCCAGCACAGTCCAAACTCTCCAGCACAAGAAGGATGGACCTGAATGCCACCCTGCACTTTGCTGTCCCTGTTGGGGTTCCCAACTCAGTAAGCCCCCTAAACAATCCATAAAGCACCCTGCAGGACAAGGACTTGCTACCCCAAAGCTGACAGCTTTTTGTCTTCACATTTTGGTGTGTGAAGATGTCTTTCTCTTCGTGTTTTTGTGTGTTTTCTGCTGTCTTCGAGTCTTTGTGCTAGGTGCTAACAGCTCCTCCTTTATTATTTAAAGATTGAGAGGAGTTTAAGGTGAGAGGTACTCTAAGAAATCCCTAGTGTGTTCCCTGGACAAAAAAATAGTGGGAAGAAAACATCCAAGTGAGTGCAGATCTCCTCGGTAGCTGAAAAAGCCCAGTAACCTGCGCCCTAAGCCAGCCGCAGTATTTCTGCTGTGCTTTCTTCCCCACATACACATACATTGCTCCATCCATGCATGCATGCACAACCCCACACCTGTACATGCGTGTACCTCTGCAACCCCAACCACCACGGAATGTATGGAGCAGCTCTGCTACGAGGACAGGCAGAGAGAAAAGCTGAGAGTTGGGGTTGTTCAGCCTGGAAAAGAGAAGGCTCTAGGGAGGCCTTAGAGCAGCCTCCCAGTATGGAAAGGGGCTCCAGGAAAGCTGGGAGACATTATGCAGGGACAGGAGTTGGACTTGATGATCCACGTGGGTCCCTCTCAACTCAGATCATTCTATGATTATATGACTTTTTACAAGGGCAAGTAGAGACAGGATGAAGGGTAATGGCTTTAAATTGGAAGGGGGAAGATTTAGATTAGACATTAGGAAGAAATTCTTCACAATGAGGGTGGTGAGGCACTGGCACAGGGAAGCTGTGGCTGCCCCATCCCTAGAGGTGTTCAAGGCCAGGTTGGATGGGTCCTTGAGCAACCTGATCCAGTGGGAGGGGTCCCTGCGCATGATAGGGGAGTTGGAACTGGATGGGCTTTAAGGTCCCTTCCAACCCAAACCGTTCTATGTTTCTATATGAGAGGCTGCAAGAGCCAGGAGAGTCTGTCACCACATCCCAAGTCAAACACTGTGCTGTGACCTGGCCAGCCCCGACCCCTCCACCAGGGAAGGTCTCTACCTGCCGCCGAGAGCGAACCGCACACTCCTCCAAGGTCTCGGCTGCCTCTAGCTTGCCCTGGCGTCGGTACAGCGCACCCAGGTTCCTCAGAGTGGTGTTCACGGTCGGGCTGTAGGAACAGATGAAAGGTGAGCGAGAGCCCCTGGGGCTACCCGATCCATAGCCCACAGCTGCCCAGAAACAACCTCTTACCTGCTAACCTTGCAGGCCTTGTACCAGCCGCCGTACTCAGCGTAGGGAGCACTGTCTCTGAGCTTGCTCTGCAGGGCAAGGAGAGAGAACTGTTAGCTCCATGTCTACTGCCATTCTCTGGTCTCCCCCAGGGTCAGAACCCCAACTGCACCCCCATATCAGCTCAGCCTTTGGAACACAGTGTGCGAACACATGATGATGAAGTCCAGTAGGTTCCTGGAGGGGAAGCTGGAAGCCCATTCGCTGCAACAGATTTTGGCCACAAATAGAAATGATGTCCTCACCCCATGGTACCACAGGCAGCAGGGCAGCAGGGACAACACAGCCCATTCTCACAGTGCTCTGATGGATGTCACACCCCACCCCAAACCCTCAGCATACAAAAGGGACACAAAACCCCAATCCCTCAACCAACAAAAGTCCTACAGGGATGCCAGGCAACATGGGCCCTGAACCCCTCAACCATAGCTAGCAAAGGAAACAGCCAGCTACATCCAGACCTTCTTCCTGCAAGGTCAGGTTTGCCCCAGAGCAGCTCAGCCCAGCTATCTCCTCTCCATGCCCAGCCTTTGCATCTCAAAACTGGCTCTGGCCCTGCCACAGCCAGGAAGAAAGAGGTTGCTGGCCAGAATCTNCAAATCCAGTTCCCTCAGCTGCTCATAACCATTGTTCTCCAGCCCCTTCACCAGCTCCATTGCGTTCTGTGGACACACTCCAGCCCCTCAGTGTCCTTCTTGTAGTGAGGGGTCTAGAAGTGACAGGAGAGGGGGCAGAGTTTGATGCTCAAGATGCAGGACCAGGACAACATATTAGCTGTTAGCCAGCATAGACCTGGGCCAGCATGGACCATGACAAGGCAGGAATTGCCACTTCTGCAAGAGCAGGGCTGTCTGTCCACACACTGCGTGCCCTGGTGTACGGTGAGCACTTCGGGGTGTCCATGACACTGGCTCTGCACCCACAGGACACACGGACTGGGCAGGAACCCTCGGCTCTGCCCTAGGCTGCTCTGACCAAGCAGGAGGGTACTGCTCCACAGCATGTTTTTGCATTCAGCAGGTGCTCCAGCCCAGAAGGAACTGTCCTCACAGGGACCAGTTTTCTTACTCCGTCCTTCTCAGATCTTTACCCCAAATGTTAGAGCCTTCCTGAGCCACAGATGCATGTGGGTTTCATTGTGCCAGAGCCTGCTCAGGCCCAAGGGATGGGAGAGCTCATGACTCAAAACATCTCTGAAGCTTGTGTAGAGGCAAGTCCTAAGAGGCTGGATCCAAGGGGAAAGGTGTCAAAGACCCTGGCACAAGCTGTCCTCCCCCTGCTGCCACTGAAAACAGAGAGCAAGAGGGGCAAGGGAAAAAAAGAAGTGAAGCTCTGCAGGATGGGTTTGATGTTTTTTAATAGGAGATGTGGAAACACAAGACAGAGTGCAGCAGCCTTTGGGCCAGCAGTATAGGCAGGTCTGTGGTTACCACCACCTAGCCAGAAAGGTCATGCCAACCACACCATGCCATGGGGCAGGGGCACAGCCACTCTGGGGAGCTCCAGGGGCAGGGATAGATGCTCAGCCCTTGCCCCTAGCTGTAAAATGGATCTCACTCAGACTGGAGGTCTCTGAACTTGTTCTCTTGCCCTGTAGCAAAGCTGGTGTTATCTGAGCACAGGTCTACCCTACAAGTGCCTGCTTTTGACCTCTTAACTCTCTAAAGATGCCATCAGAAGTGTCTCAGTTCCAGAAAGGACAAGGGGAGCCTGGTCTCTACTCCAACTCTGATTTCTCCTGCATAGGATGGTGCCACAGCAAGTGGAATTTCTTTGCAGCAGAGTTTTCATCGGGGCAGCAACTGGAGCTGTAGAAGGGGGAGCTGAGCACTGCTCTGCACTGGGGACCACACAGAGTGGCTCAGTGGGAAGACACAGCACGCTGGTGGGAGGCAGCTGCTAAGCCCTGCTCTTAGCATTCGCAGCATGGGACTGGTAAGTGGATAAGAAACTTACCAGCTGGCTGAGCCCATGGAGGGGTGGGGTCTGCTCTGAAGGCAAAGGGAGACAGTGTCTGCTCCCACTGCAGCTAGAGGACTACAGCACAGCCCTTTCATTCTGCTGCTTCACCACCTGCTAAAGAGTAGGTGAGGTCTTAAGCTTGGGAAGAGATGATGGGACCTCATAGTGGCCTTCCAGTACCTGAAGGGGCTACAGGAAAGCTTCAGAGGGACTTTTCACAAGGGCATGGAGTGATTGGATAAGGGGGAACGGCTTTAAACTGGAAAGGAGGAGATTTAGATTAGACATTAGGAATAAATTCTTTACAATGAGGGTGGTGAGGCACTGTCACAGGTTGCCCAGAGAAGTCATGGCTGACCCATCCCTGGAGGTGTTCAAGGCCAGGTTGGATGGGGCTTTGAGCAACCTGATCCAATGGGAGGTGTCCCTGCCCATGGCAGGGGGGTTGGAACTGGATGGGCTTTGAGGTCCCTTCCAACCCAAACCATTCCATGATTCTATGGCCCTGCTGCATTTATCAGCTGAGCACAGAGCAGGGCCTGGGCAACAGAAGCAACAGCTTCTTTGACTCTCAGCCTATTCCAAGACAAGCACAACCCATGTCTATACTCTTTCAGAGGCCAGCTAGGACACAGAAGAGTTAGGGCCTGCCCTCTGCACAGATCTTTTTCAGGAGGTTCGGCTCCATTTCCTAAGGAAGGCGACAGCAGTGGTCAGAATGCTAAGAGCCTGCAGCACAACCCTCTGACATCCATCATCTTCCATCATCTGCATGCCCTAGAGAGGTCACTAAATCAAAGAGAGAGAGCATGGAGCTGCAGCTGAGAAGCTGGACAAACCTCTGTCCCAGGAGAAGCACCAAGCCTCCTGGTGGGCCTTCACTCCCTGCTGTCCCAAGGAGCACCCATGCTCTCTCCCCTCTTTCCAGACCCTTCCTGGCCTTCATCAGTGGCCATGGCAGCTCTTCAGAATGCGGGAAGGATTGTCTGGCTGTGATAAGAGAGGATCAAACCCTCTTGATCTCCTTCCCCTCCTGTCAACAAGCAGCACCATCAGCTCAGACTCACCTTGCTCATCTCCTCTCTCTCCTCTGCATGCATCCAGATGGGCTTGTGTTCATCTGTGTGGAGAAGAATGCAAAACAGCTCTGCTCACCACCTCACCCTGTCTCTCTGCCTCTACCACTGGCGCTCTGCCTCCTGCATAGCCCGGTGCTCTGTCCCAGAGCCAGCAGCTCACCAGAGGGATGTGAGAAGCCTTCCAGATCCCCCTCATCCCTGGGCCAGAGCCCCAAGGCAACCAACACTGCCAAGGCAGGACAGAGGAAGGAAGGAACAAGTCTTCCCATGGGGGAATACCTACACCAGGTGCACAGGAGAAACTTCAACCTGTGCCTGGGAATGATGGTGCCACCTGCTATTCTCCCTTTTAGCCACAGCTATTCCCAAGCCAGTGAAGCCTGAGAACCTGAGCTCTCCAAGATCCCTTCTAAGAGAAGAATGGAGCAGCAAAACTCACTAGAATGGCAGCATTTCAAGGGCAAGGTATCCCGTACCTTTGCCTAGGGGGTTACTGGAACCAGCCAAGCTGAATCTGAGATCAAACTGCCCAACCTTCCCCAGCCCCAAGAGCTTCTGCTGTACAAACCATCCACCGAGCCAAACTCCTTCACATGAGCACGGGTCAGGATCTCCTTATACAGCACCTCTGCATCCTTGTATTTGCCTTGCTTCAGGTAACAGGAGGCCTGCAACCAAGAAAACAGATCCAGCCCCACTGCGCAACACAGACCAACTCAGCTTCCCTCTTGCAGCTCTCTCTGCTTCTTCAAACACCAGGCATTGCTCACCTTTCATATGGCACCACTCCCCATCCCCACATGACCTTTCCCCAGAGTCTCACCAGGTTGTTCTTGGTCTTGGCCACGTTGGGGTCATCAGGACCCAGGCAGCTCTCATAGATCTCCAGGGCCCGGCAGTAATAGTACTCCACCTCATCATACTTGCCCTGGTTCTGGCACAGCAGGGCTAGATTGTTCAGTTGCTTGGCCACATCAGGATGGTCTTTGCCCAGGACCTAGGTAAACAGAAGAAGAGAAGACACAAAAGGTCAATATTTAATGACTGTAGTGGACTCCTGGAGTTGGTAGACACTGTAGTCCTGCCAGGATGTGCCTATTTCAGACAGGAGCCAAGGACTAGGGAGGTAAAGAGCAGAAATCCCAGCTTCTGCTTCCTGGAAGACCTCTCCAAGGCTGCAAACATTGGAGAGACAGGAAAGGTGGTGGCAGAATCATCATCCGCAGGGATTAGGTAGGTCCTGGATCTCCCAGGTGCAGTGAGGTAATGGGGGAAAACCCTTAAAGAGAGCTGGAAGGAAGGAGAGCACGAGAGACCAGTACCTTCTCACGGATCTCCAGGGCTCGCTTACACAGTGGCTCTGCTTCTTTGTACTTCCCTCTCTTGCCGTAGAGAACAGCCAGATTGTTCAAAGTTGCTGCTACCTGCAGAGATAAAAGCTTCTCCGTGAAACAAAGCAGAATCTAGGGGGACCAAACAAGGGATGCAAGTGGCAGTAACAGTGATTGCCCCATTTCCTTCGTGCCTTCTGATAAGAAGTAGGTCCAGAGGCAGAAGGCTACCCTGCCTACACAACAGGATCAAGGAGAAGCCAGCTCCAGGAGAAGCCAACTCCTGACAGGCTATACTGAACAAGACAGCAGGAAATACTGAAGCAGTGAAACAGAGCCCCACACCATGTGAACAGCAGCCCTCACACATCACAGAGCACTCTGCTGTCCTTGGCAGTCCGGCTGCAGACACACCACAAGGACATCATTCTATGCCCAGCAGCACCCACAGATCAAGAGAAGCAACTGAGAGAGGAGTGAGACACTCACCGCTGGGTGGTCTTTGCCCAGAGTCTTCTCACGGATGGAAAGAGCATCATTCAAGAGGTGTGCTGCCTCTTTGTATTTATTCTGATCCCTGCAGTGCAAAGTCAACTGGTTATTCAGGATCTGGACACCATGCCAAGCAGAACTGTTGACAACAGCCCTCCTTCCACACAGATAAAGCCTCTGAAGGCCATTCCTCCTGACCACAGTCAGTTCCTAGATATTAAGGAGTCTAGTGGTCCAGATAACTCATCTGTGCCAAAACCTTTTTGAAAGGCAAATCACTGCAGACTAGGGGAGCTCCTTGTCACCAGCTGCTGTCCTAGTACACAGGAGAGGCAGAAAGCTCTCCTGGCCCAGTCTCGCCCTCCCCACCATGCTCACCTGTACACTAATGCCAGGATGTTGAGCATGGTGGCCACATCAGGGTGATCATGGCCTGATGTCTTCTCCAGGTCCTCCAATGCCTGCTTGCAGAGCGGCACAGCCACCTCATAGCGTCCCTGCGAGGCGTACTGGATGACAAGGTTGTGGAGGGTGCGCAGGCGTGCAGGAATCTCATAGCCTCCCTGCTGGGCAGCTGCCACTGCACTGCTGTGCTGGTGGGGCACTGCAGGAACAGACAGGGGCACAATTGGCACAGCAGGCTTGAACAGAGACAGCCAGCAACCACTTATGAGCAAACACTTACATCCAGGACCATGCTCCTCCTCCTCATTCGGGAACAGATCATCCAGAGAGTCCTTGGTGGAGTCACCCTCCTTCTCCTCCTGAAAGGATGGGAATCACAGTACTGTTGGTTCTCAGAGGAGACAGCAGCAGCCTGGGCTGAGTCAGCTGTCAGCCAACCCCCTCTTACTGCTGCAGCCAACCAACACCCTCAGCTTCCCCTGTTGTCTCTGCTACCATCTTCCCCCCACCCCACAAAACTAATAATTTTCCCAGGGCACCCTGGCATGTTCTTCCAGAGACTCTGCCCCACGCAGGCTCTCTTTAGCTGTGGGCACTGCTGTGCACAGGAGCTGGGGAGGGCTAAAATCCAGTGTGACATTATCACACCTAGGCAATCCTACTGGTCTAACCTCTCCTGTCGCCAGGATGTGCTGTCCTGGTAAACAAGAGAGGCAGAAAGCCCAAAGCATACCGAGGGTGAGACATCCTCATCATACTTCTTCAGCTGGTTCATGAACTCAAGGTGTTTCTTCTCCTCCTCCAGCTGAGCCACAGTTTGTTCACTGCGCTGCAGCTTCTGCTGGGTGTTGGCAAGCTCATCGCGCAGCCACTGGTTCTCCTGGCACAGTCTCCGCACCTGAGCACGCAACTTCTGCTTCTCCGACTCCACGGCATTCAGATGGTTGGACAATGCCATCATCACCTTGTCAAGAGTCCCAGTTAGTAACAACCACGATCTTATACCTCCCTCACATGCATGATTAGTGCCCACCCTCAGGGTCACGCTGGCCTTCGACACTCAGCCCCTGGCTGCCCCTGCAGCTTATGATGAATGGCCACACGCCCACCTTACCCTATAAGTCCTGGGTAAGACCCAGAGGAGCACCCACCACTCTCACCTGAGCTTCTCCGAGCCCCAGCTCGATCATCTCCACTGACTTGCGGAGCAGGTTGGATTTCTCATGCACAAGATTGGCTTCTTCATCTTTCTTCAGGCACTTGATAGTTTCCAGCAAGCTGTGCAGGATGGAGTTGTGTTCATTCTTGAGTGCCTCCAGCCCTTGCATCACCAGCTTGGTGTTGGAAATGATCTCCTCTTGGCTCAGCTTGTCCAGTTTCTCCTCCCTTGGGTACACCATGGTGGACATAGTCTTGTTCCCGCAGCCCTATACGGAAAGAGAGACAAAACCTGAGCACCTCAGCGCTGTTTCAAAGAGACACGAGTGTCGCAGCCTCTTTCATGCAGCCACAGTGTTCATCTGGTTGCCCACAGTAAGCCCCTTCCCTCTCCCTTGGGCAGCAGGCAGGGCACGTGCCACTGCTTTTGCAGCGCAGAGAGCTGGCAACCAATGCAGGTGGCACACGTGGACGGGAGACAAAAAAGCTGGAATCAGTGCTGACCTCCAACACCCCCACAGTCCCAGCAGCAAGGAAAGCTGATTTAGCTTCCATTTAAGAGCAGAGATTTGTAGTTGGCAGCTGGGGTTGCAACGCATACACCTCCTGCCCACTGAAGCAAAGAGGCTGTCAGAGCTCAACACCTCTTCCAGCTGTAGAAGAAAGGGAATAGAAAGCAGAGAGATGCAGGCTCAAACCGTTCTGCTTCCTCAATGGAAAATCTCCTGGAAGAGCATCTTTCGGGGAGGCACCAGTGGCTGCTTTACTGAGGCCAAAATTCCCTAACCAGAAGAGCACACCCTGGCTATTGCAGGCACAGCACAGAATGACCATTGTGGTGATAAGGGACACAACAGTACCAGCACGGATTGAGTCAGCCCATGTGGGAAAGCTTACACACACCAACCACTGCTGTTGCACTGGTGTAACCCTTGAGTGGGTGTCAGCCTGAAACACTGACAGCTTTTCCAGCTTCCTTTGCCCTCCTGACAGCCCAAGGACTCCTCAGGATGGTGTAAGGCCTCTATATCCCTACCCTGTCCTTTTACCCCCAGCCAGGCAACAGGAGAGCACTGAGCTGCCTTTATACAGGGACACCGAGTGTCCCAAACCACAACGTTAGTGTGGCTGCAAGATCCCTGCACAGAAAATCCAGGAGCTGGAGCAACAGAGCAGAGCAGAGACATAAGAAGCAGGCGAGACCTCTTAGAGAAAGTTGATGGTATCCTGGTTCCTCCACAACTTGCTCATCTCACCTAGTTAGATGCTTCAGCATCTTGTGAGGCTTCAGCCTCCCCTCCCAAGCTGTTCCTCCCACTGGGCCACCTCAGCAGCTTCTTCAGATGATGCAGGTATAGCCGGAAGGCCACCACCCGCTTTGCTCTCAGTCACTCCAAGACCAGTTTCCTGCAGGGCTTAAGGCAACCTCCTGGAGCTGTGAGGAGGCACAGCAACCTGAGCACCCAAGGCCTTGTGGGCAGGAAAATGGCAAAGTGCCCAGGAACTCTGCAGGATGAGGAGAGGGAAGAGCTACCAACACATTTGTCCATGTCTTCATGCAGGTCCCACCTCTGCATGTTCAGCAGCATCATTGTGCCTGGTTTACTGAGCAAGCAGGAATGTGGCCCCAGGTGCAGGAAGAGTGAGAGCAGAGCTCCTCTCTTTGGGACAGGACTCATCTCCTCTGAGCTGTGTGCCCTGCCCAGATGGAATCAGGGCCAACTCCCAGCTCAGCTACCACTATCCCTGTCCAGGAGGGGGTCCTGAGTAACAGAGGGGTCCCATTTCTTCCTCACTGTAGCACTGAATGTGAAAATGGTGAATGGTGCTGGAGCAGTTGCTGTAAGTACACACAGTCCCATTATACCCACTCCTTTAGTGCTGGGTGCACAATGAACACAAGCCAGCAGTGGCCCAGGTGGCCAAGAAGGCCAACAGCATCCTGACTTAGATCAGAAACAATGTGGCCAGCAGGACCAAGGAAGGGATCGTCCCCCTCTACTCGGTGCTGGTGAGGCCGCACCTCGAATCCTGGATTCAGTTTTGGGCCCCACAGCAGAGAACCTGCTGAACCTCGGCAGGGAAGAATCACTCCATTTCTCTTGAGGATTAGTTCCTGTTCATACCTTTGAGCAAGAAACTGAGTCCTTTCCCATGTACTCCGGAGCCACAACATGAACTTCAATTCAAGACCCAGCACCAGCACCAACCCTGAGCCATACTTGACTGGATCCTTCACTATTGGGTAGCTGCCATGCTCCGTGTGCAGTTACCCTGTGCACTGTACAGTTTACACTGAAAAGTCACGTCTGGACTGTAACATTTCCCAGTTTGATTTAGAGAAGACCAAATGATAAGGATGGCATGAAAAATCTCACTAATTTTTGAGAGCCATAAAGAGCCATGAATAGGAGAACGGTTTGAGTTGGAAGGGACCTTAAAGCCCATCTAGTTCCAACCCTCCTGCCATGGGCAGGGACACCTCCCACTGGATCAGGTTGCTCACAGCCCCATCCAACCTGGCCTTGAACACATCCAGGGATGGGGCAGCCACCACTTCTCTGGGCAACCTGTGCCAGGGCCTCACCACTCTATTGTGAAGAATTTCTTCCTAATGTCTACTCTAAATCTTCCCCCTTCCAATTTAAAGCCATTCCCCCTAATCCTGTCACTACAGGCCCTTGTAAAAAGTCCTTCCCCAGCTTTACTGTAGCCCCTTTCAGGTACTGGAAGGCTGCTATGAGGTCCCTCTGGAGCCTTCTCTTCTTTAGGCTGAACAACCCTAACTCTCCCAGCCTGTCCTCACAGCAGAGGTGCTCCAGCCCTCGGATCATCTTCGTAGCCTTCTCTGGACCCGCTCCAACAGTTCCATATCCTTCTCATGTTGGGGATAGACTACTTCTTCAAAGAAAAGATGTGTTGAGAGTTGGCTGCCACTCATATCCTGTCTTTCAAATTGATTCTCCAAGAACTAGCAGCTAAACATTCTGATCCATAATTTCCCTGGGTATTCTTTTTCCCATCTTTATAACACATCTTCTGGAGCAATCAAGTGCTAAAGTAACAAAGGAAGCCCTGCCTATGGCAAAGTCCTGCAGATGAGCACAATTCAGGGAGAGATGGGCAATGATTCCCAGCTCCAGAGGAAGAGGCTGGCAGCCCAAAGGACACCAGCACTGCCACATCTGGCAAAGCACTGTTGTCCTGCTCCAAAACTGGTCCACACAGCCTCCCAGGAAGGCTCACCAGGCATTTACCTGGTTCTATAGAAGCCAAGGTAACAATTGGTAAAGGGTGAAACTACCCTGTCACTGGTTTTGATTCATAAAGAAACAGAGCCCCAGACTCAGAAACAGGGAAATGAGGAAGCAGGAATCCTTTGGATCACAGGGAATTCTCAGGACACAAGGAGATCCTCAGGAGCAGCCTTATACCCAGCACACAACAAATGCAGAGCTTTGCCCTAAGTCTCACACAGCTGTCAGCACAAGTGCCTCAGCTGTGAAATGCCAAGAGTTTTCATGGAAGCATTACTTATGTCCATAAAGAGATCTTTAAAAACTACAACACAAAGGCATTGGGAAGAGGAACATGTTACAAATCATGATAAAAAGCCACCAGAGCTTGCACCTTGCTAGATAAGAGAGTCAGACAAGACCCAGATCCATAGAAAATCAGCCTCATTAATTCCACTGTGCACAGAACTGCTCCTCAAGTGAGAAATCACCCTGCTGTGTATTAAACCACCACTGTCTCTACTACAGCAACATCCGGTCTCTCTTCAGCACTTCCAGCCGAAAAAGCTTCAAGCATTTCACAATCCCCACAATCAACTTGTTTTTTTGGGACTGGAGAGATTTCAGAGTGTCTGAGAAAGGAAAGTAATCAAAATGCCCCGACTCACAGCACAAGAGTCATCCCATTCTGCAACTACATCCTCAGATCTTCCAGACACACCAGTACAAAACCTGAGACCACACAGGCTGTTCACTTCCAAGTACCAACAAGAAATTATGGAATGGTTCGGCTTGGAAGGGACCTTAAAGACCATTCAGTTCCAACCCACCTGCCATGGGCAGGGACACCTCCCACTGGATCAGGTTGCTCAAAACCTCATTCAACCTGGCCATGAACACCTCCAGGGATGGGGAAGCCACAACTTCTCTGGGCAGCCTGTGCTAGGGCCTCCCCACTCTCACAGGAAAAATATCTCTTCCTAAGATCTCATCTCAATCTACTATCAATGAGAAGACTGCAGAGAAGTCACTTAAATGCTGCTACCTCTTGCACAACAAAGAAAACCAACAAACACTGCTGGGAGCTGGCTTATTATACCTCCAAAGTGACAGTTCTTCCCTAAAGAGCCTTATGTCCAGCTCTCCCCAGGTCTAGACTCAGTGCCCAGCCTTCCAGAGAGGAAACACGTTCTATGGCAATTGATACCAAGGTCAGGCTGAGGCTGCTGTATAAGCACTCTTCCTACTCCCACACATTTGGTAAAGGGCAACTAGTGTCCTTTATCCAGGCAGAAAACACACTCAAGAGGTTCCTGCAGAGAGGACGAGAGACACCATCATTTGCCTTTGGCAGGGGGAGGCTCAGACTGGAATAGGAAGAAAGAATCCTTTTCCAATGGGTTCCTCAGGAGCTGGACACTCCACACCCTGCATTCCTCACAGCTCTGCAGGTGTCACAGCCCAGGTCTCCTCCAATGCGTTTCTGCTCTAGTTGGCACATCTTCCCTATCTCCCATGAGCTCCTAGAACAGCTTGGCTTCCTGGCAACATCCATCTCCTCTCCTCTCCCCTGCTCCCATTTGGAGGAGCACTGCGGGAAGAGAAGGAAGGAACATGCGTGCACCAAGCTTTCTGGCAGTTCAGCTGGGAATCCACCAGGTAGGACATCCTTCCTCCTGTGTTTAAGCACATGACCGGGATATCACTGAGCATCAGCAATTTCAAGAGCCCACTTCTCTGCCTCTGAAAACTGCTCCCACATGCAAGAGCTTTAAAAGGAGAGAGAGCTGGAGGCTTCACTGCTTATATCCTAAACCCACAAGAGAAACAAGGATGTTAGACTAAATGGGTCCAAGTGAATCTTAAAGCTTAGGTAATGATGTCCTAATGCTAGACAGCTACAGAGAGCAAAAAAATCTAAGCACCAGGGAAATCTGGAGTCAACTACAATAGGACAGAGACTTCAGGTCTACTCATGCCTCACCGAATCCTGTTCACTTCACCGCCTCCCCACAGGTACCTGGACCAAGTATATGTGAGACACAAGGGACTATCGCAACTTGCACAAGTGATATCGAATCATAAAAGTTGGAAAAGACCTCTAAGCTTATCCAGTTCAACCATCAGCCCAACATCACTGTGCCTATTAAACCATGTCCCGAAGTACCACATTCCTATGTTTTTTGAACACATCCAGGGATGGAGACCCCACCACTGCCCTGGGCAGCCTCTTCCAGTGCTTCACCACTCTTCCAGTAAAGATATTTTTCCTAATATCGAATCTAACCCTCCCCTGGTGCAACTCGAGGCCATTTCCTCTTGTCCTATCACTTGTTACTTGGAATATTGTCAAGACAATAATCTCAGCTTTGTTCAAACTGCAGACAGCCTGGTAGCACTTGCTGTTTGGAAGCGGGCACAGATTTTTAGTGGCAAACTCTTCTGTAGGAGAAGATGATTGAAGGTTATGGTGGTTGTAGAGAAACAACTGGGCTCTGGTAAAAAGCTTCACTGCGGAAAAGACTAAATCTGACCCATAGCAAGGAAGAGTGACCATGTTTGGGAGACAGACAGCAATGGTGGCATTTTGAAATGGAAATTCAGGGCTAAATTCTTATTGTCGCACTAATTATACCAGTCTCGTGCTGTGAGACATGCTTTTGCTACCTGGAGAAACAGCAAGGTTATTTGGGAAGCAAAACAACTTGATAAAAGCAAGGAGAGGGTTTCTCCCCCTCCCTCTCCTTTTGGATCTCTGCCTGCACATTGCTGTTAAAAAAAACAGAATAAAGGGTCTCTGGGAAGAGTGAGTGATCTCCAACGAAGCTAGAAGAAAGATTGTCAATATGCAGACTGCACTCCAAAAGGGTACTACAATAAAACCAGGGCCTAATACCTTAGATGCTGAAAAATAAAATAAAAGCAGAATTCCAAGGCTACAACCATTACAGAGGTCATGTCACGAACACAAGTTTTTTCCTTATTTTGATACCATAGTGTCAGAAAGCAAACAAAGACTGTTGGAGACTACAGTCACCTGGGCAGAGCCTCTGAGGCTGCCACCACACAGCCAGGACACCCTGCCACTGCCAGGAAACTTGCACTCTGCCACACTGCTGCCAAGAAGAGCTGCTGTGCTCAGGGTCACCACCCCAGGCCACCTCTGACGGAGCCACAGAAAATAGACCAACTGGTGGTGCTGAGCAGCACATCCAACAGTTGGCATTTCCAAGATGGGTAAAACAAGAAATATCACAGAATCATAGAGCCATAGAACGACCTGAGTCAGAAGAGACCCATAAAGATCACTGAGCCCAACTCCTGTCCCTGCACAGGACAACCCCAACATTCACACCATGTATCTGAGGGCACTGGGCAAATGCTTCTGGAATATTGTCAGGCTTGGCGCCTTGACTGCTTCCCTGGGGAGCTGTTCCAGTGCTCCACCACCCTCTGGGGGAAGAACCTTTTCCTAATGTCCAACCTAACCCTTCCCTGGCACATTTTCCTGCTGTTCCCTTGAGTCCTATCACTGGTCACCAGAAAGAAGAGATCAGCGCCTACTCCTCCTCCCCTTGTTAGGAAGCTGCAGACCGTGATGAGGTTCCCCCTCAGTCTCCTCCAGGCTGAACAGACCTAGTGACTTCAGCCTCCCTTCATATAATTTCTCCTCTTGACTCTTCACCAGCTCTGTGGCCTCCTCTGGTCACTCTCCAGAGAGGTCTGATGTCCTTTTTATACTGTAGCACCCAAAACTGAACACAATATTCGAGGTGGGGCTTCACCAGTGCGGGTCTACCTGGTGTCCAAGAACTTTACAGCTCTGAGCACCTGCGCACACATGTTAAGGCTTTAGAAACAAAGGCAAGAGCAGGATGTTTTGCAAATGGAAGGACAGATGGGTGTGCAGGCAGCTTCATGGCAACATTAAGAACTGCAACACAATAACAGCCAGATTAGAGGGCAAGTGCTGGACTCTTGAAAGTAAGAATTGATGGAATAATTGCAGTATATGGCGCCATTCTGGAGGATGTGCCTGCTGGGGTTCACATAAGGTGCAGAGCAGGAATGGTGCTCTGTGATGTTTGTTACCACTGCTAGAAGTGCCTGGTACAGCTCATGCTTACATAGTGCCACCAGGAACACACAGAAAGATCAGTTAGGGGTCAGTACCCTGTGAGTTCATACCCAGCACATCTCTGAGCTAAAGATATCACTCAAACTTGGACATGCATGAGGTCCTGTGCCACAGTTTGTCTCCATCTCATGAGTTTCTTCACTCTACGGCCAAAAAAGGGGCCACCTACAGCTCCTGAAGTCCTTCCCTACCGCCAGCCTCAACCCCTCTTGCATTGCAGACAGTCTAGAGAGTCAAACCAACACACAGAAAACTTCAAGTAGCACAGAGAGGCTGTGGTGCTGCAAGTTTCTCCCTAATAAAAGAGTCTGGCTTTTGTATCCCTTGGAAAGGATGCCAAGAGGTCTATGCCTTCATTCAAATCAGGTATCTAATCACAGAATCATAGAATGGTTTGGGTCAGAAAAGACCTTAAAGCCCACCCAGTTCCAACAAACATTCTATGATTCTATGATTCTATGATTCCATGAACCAGCTTCCCTAAGCTTTACAGTCATGCGTAACTCGGTGCAAGTTGACTGAGCTGTTGGAAACAGCTCAGCCCTCTCTGTTCCCTGGATAGGAATTAGGGTCAGGATTGCGTTTTTCAGCAGCAGATGACACACGCCAGCTCTAGCTGAGTGTGAAACTCCAGGAGGTTTTCTAGATATCGCAAGGCCCGTGTTGGGAAAGACCACGTTAACCAGCAGTCTGCAAGCAGAATCACAGCTCCAGTGGAAGGGATTTCCCATAAGGAGACAGGAGGCTCCTTTCCTACTCCTTCCCTTCAGAACTAAACACTCGTCTCTCTTCCAGAAGCTGCAGCTCCTCACACTTCTAATCTTCCTGAAACCTAGGTCAAGGTGGTGGCAAGCTGGCTTTACAGGCACTTGGCCACAGTGGCTCAGGTTCATATCACTACAGGAAGGATCTGGGATCTTCCCACCCACCTCTAGCTTTCCAGCCCACAGCTGGAAATCGAAAATCAAAAGCTACTGGGGTTTATTAGGGTTGACCAGAGAAAGCAATTCCTGTATTACCAGAGCACAATACAGTTCCTATAAGCATATGTGCTCAGAGGAAGAGCCAGGAGATGGCCTGGTTGACTTTGATAATTTGTTCCTTTCTAGACCAGAAAGGTCTTACATCTTCCAATTATTAGAGATCAAAGAATCAGCACAGGAAGGACATGGGTCTGTTGGAGTGAGCCCAGAGGAGGCCACAAAGATGATCCCAGGGCTGGAGCACCTCCCATACAAGGACAGGCTGAGAGACTTGGGTTTGTTCAGCCTGGAGGAGGCTCTGGGGAGACCTTATAGCAGCTTTCCAGTACTGAAAGGGGCTCCAGGAAAGCTGGGGAGGGGCTCTTGATCAGGAAGTGCAGGGATAGGATGAGGGGGAATGGTTTTCAGCTGAAAAAGGGGAGAATTGAGATGAGATCTTAGGAAGAAATGTTTTCCTGTGAGGGTGGGGAGGCCCTGGCACAGGTTGCCCAGAGAAGTGGTGGCCACCCCATCACTGGAGAAGTTCAAGGCCAGGTTGGATGGGGCTTTGAGCAACCGGATCCAGTGGGAGGTGTCTGTGGCACCTGTGGCAGGTGAGTTGGAACTGGATGGTCTTTAAGGTCCCTTCCAACTCAAACCATTGTATGATTCTGTGATTCTAATATAGATATTAGAGGCAACAAGGGTTTAAAAACCAGCAAAACAAACAGCCCCCACCCCCCCAAAGAAACAAACAAACCTGTGCCATCAGCAAAAAGCCATTTTGCTTCTTATTGCAGTTCACACTGTTTAGGACCCGAGCTGGCCAGGGAAACATGCACCTTTCAGCAGGCCACTGCAACCAGAACAGCAGTCTTCACCACCCCCACTAGCCACCTCCAGATCAGCTGCTAAGACCTTGTTTTTAAACTCCAGCTCATGTCTGCAGCAGCTCACCAAATCCATTCCGCATCTGCTGCGCCTGGGACTACAGCGAAACACCATTAAAATCCGTTTCCAGGCTAGCGGAGACAAGAGCTAAGCAGCTGGAACGAAGCCAGGACAAGCATCTCTTCCCAGCTTCAGAATCTGATTGGGAGTCTCTCTCTCTCTCTCTCTCTCTCAAAGACAGAGTGAGAGCCATTACCTTGCCCTGACAGTATGAAGTGGTATTAAAGCACGCAGAATAATTCCCGGGAGCCAGTGCCTCTGCAGGCATCTGTCTAATGTGAGGGCTACGCACTGGATGTGCCTCTGGAGTGCAGGAGATGGACAGGATGCAGCTGGGACCTGCCGAGCTATTATTTCCAGAAGCAAACGGGTCTTGTAAACCATAACAAGGCAGCCAAATTCACAGAGGCAAAGCTCTAACTGCAATAATAAGCAAAGGATCTGCTTTACTTCTGGGTCCCTGACCAGCTGGAGTTCTTTGAGGAGCTACTTGGAGCAAATCAAGCCTTTATCCAGCAAGGTCAAAAATGCTGCCATGTGTCCTCTGTGCCCTGAAAGCAATTTTGGTACTTGGGGTTAATGCTGCTGTTCTTCCTACCTGGATATTCCTCCAAAACAGCAGACTGCGAACATTCGCTTCCTGCTTCTTCTGCCAACCACGGCAAAGCTCAGCCCTGTTTATTTACCCTGTGTCTGAGCTGGCCAGATCTTTGACCCAACCTGCGCTGAACACCACCCTTAACGCGGAGGCATGGGAGGGGTGCTTTGCACTTCTCCAAGGTGGCACAGGACACCAAGGACACTAAAGGAGACCCTAGCGTGGAGCCGCAAGAGAGTGCTCAATGCCAGCAACGCAAGACGCAGGGAAGCCTGACGGTGCTGGTAAATGTGTCGCTGCCTCCTACCATTGTGCAATTTTCTCCCAGCCGGAGCGTTCTGCTGCAACGCCATCCCCCAACCCTTCTTCAGACACCTCCTCCCAGCCGCATCCTCTCCCTCCCAGAAGCTTAGCAGCCTCCCAAAGCACCCCCGCCCCCCCCCACCTTTGGATGGGTGCACCTTCACTTCAGAACAGCTCATAATGCAGTTTATTCATGGGAGGAAGGTTTTGGGGGGAAACAAGGTTTTGAAAGTTTGAGAGCCATTGCTGTACACAAGGAGCTGCCTTCGTCATCTCTTCTCCGGCTTTGTTTGGCAGCAGGAGGCACGCCCGCTGCATATCCTTGGGACAGGCAAGCTGGAGAAACCCCTTTATACCTCCTTGGTAGCCTCACAGAGAAATTCCATGCCCACCTGACTCACTGGAAGCTTCCCAAAGGGAAAAGTTTTCACCAGCTCTGCCCGAAATCACAGTTCAAAGGCGTCCTTTGTTATAGGGTGGCTGGGCACCCTGCCCATCCCAGTCACCAGATGGGAATCCTCCCCCACCCAGCACCACGGAGGAGCGGTACCTGGCTGCCTGCAGTGGCTTGTCCAGCGTCGGCACTCCTGGAGGCCCCAGCACTGCAGAGAAGCAGCACAGGCCGCCGCGATGCACGGCTCCCACGGCGTTCTGCTGTGCTGCCCTTCGGTTCTTGCAGAAGCGCAGGCACCAGGCGCTCAGCAGCCAACCACACTGCAGCAGGGGGAGGGGAGGAGATGCAGCCAAGCTCCAGAAACAGGACAGTCGGACGCTCTCCTGGGAGCGCAGAAAGAGCCACAGTCGCCAAGCCCAGATCTTGCTCCTTAGGCACCAATGGGAGCACCAAGGAGAAGTGCAGAGCTCCCAAGGTGCCACCACACACTGCCTGATGGGGCTCTACCCCATCATTCACACCCTACACCCAGCTAGATCTGCTCCATCTTACACCCAGTCCACTCCATCCTACGCCAAATCTTGCAGTGAAAGCTTTTACATCCTATTTGGTATCACCCTCACCTGTGTCCCCCCCCAGCCCCTAAAGCCAAGCAGATGGAGCTGCAGAGAACCCTCCCACTGTGTGATCGTTATCGCTGTGCCTGCAGAACTGGCCAGATAGAGGATGAGATGGCCGGGAGTCCTCCTGTGTCAGCACTGCGCAGTGCAGAGCTGGGCCAGGCACTGCCTGGAAGCGTGCGTTCCATCTCTAGATGCTTTACTCCTAGAGGACAAATGCTACAGCCCCACAGCATCCAGTGGGTTGTTGCTACAATCATCCCATCTGCAGTAACACCATCCCTGGAGGTGTTCAAGGCCAGGTTGGATGGGACTTTCAGCACCCTGATCCAGTGGAAAGTGTCCCTGCCCATGGCAGGGGGCGTTAGAACTAGATGGGCTTTGAGGTCCCTTCCAACCCAAACGATTCCATGATTCTAACACATAGTCTTCACAGTGCTCTCTACAACATTGCAGGAGCCTCTGGGAGTGTGCTGTCCCTGGCTTGCTACATCTGCCTGAGCCAGCGCTTCATCAGGGTTCTTGGGAATCAGGAAACATACAGGTTCCCCCAGAGGAGGAAGGGATCAAGGTGTGCCAGGAGGGAGCCCAGCCATGTTGACACACAAACTCTCTCTTAGAATCACAGAATCA
>VWPV01027495.1:0-48801 GCA_013389885.1 Geococcyx californianus | reverse complement strand
GCCTAGGGAAGTGGTTGAGTCATAAAATAAGTGTAGATATGGTGCTGAGGGACATGGTTTACTGATGGAATTCTTAGTGATACGTTTACAGTTGGACTTGATGATCTTAAAGGTCTTTTCCAACCTAAACAATTCAATTATGCTATATGTCTGAATAATGTGAGGTAATGAACAAGTGAAGGTATTTATAATTAAAACGGATACCAACAGAGATAGATGTTATGAGAATGCTTTAAAAAAAAGATACTGATATTTTAGTTTTCCTCTTTGGATTCTGATAAGGTTTTGCCTTTACAAAAGTTTTATTGCTGTTATACAAGTAGCGTAATTATAAGAATGATACTGTACTATACATTGTATAGATGCTGACAAAGACACTGGTTTTATCCTTGAAGACTTTATCACTCAATAGGTAAAGTGCTTTATTCATATTTGTTGCAGAGAATTGGAAGCAACAACCTAGGTCATCAGGTTCAGAATCCTGCAAACTTTTCTTTTTTTGTTTTTAAAGAAAAAGCCCTCTGTCTGTAAGAACTCTTTTTCTTTTCTTTCTCTTTTCTGTTGTAGTATTCATAACTTATTCACTGATGCTGCACTGTATTTAACAATTCTTAGCATTGCCCCATGTCTTTTACTGTAGTAAAGATCATAGTACTGTTCTGGAAACAATAAAAATGACTTCTTCAGGGACAAGGTGTCCCTTTTCAGGGACTCCCTGAAGAGCTATTGTCCCTCACACTTGCTTGAAACGATAATTCCAGTTTTACTTTTAAAAGTAAAAAATATTTGTTTTTTTTGTAAGTAGAGAGGACTCAACACAGAAATTAGACTGAATGTGATTTACTCATATTTGAAGATGACTAATACAAAGAACAAATGGAAAAAGATGGTGGAAGTATAGATCTAGGTAAATCCTTTTTATTCAAGATAGCTTTATTTTTGTAAATCCATAGCCATGAGTGGGAAATCAGACCCTTTTGGTAAAAGGCAAGAAGAGTATACCGAAAGCATTTTATTTTTGAACGACTTTAACAACTTTTTATATAACATAATAACCTTCAAGAAAAACACTTCATCATGAAGATCGGATTTATTTTTATTTATACATATACACAAATTATTACTATGTTATTATAAATGGTAATAAATGAAAAAACTCCATAAATATTTTTATGCAATTCATGTTTTATAGAAAGAACATTTGCACAAAAGGACTTTTTTTCATTACTGCTGTTTTTCTGCCTCTCAAATCCTCCAGACTTTTGTTTGCAATGCTGAAGGAGTTTCATATCAGATGGTATAAAAATGTATAAATTATGCTTCACTTGAAATTTCTGACAAACTCAAAAGAAAATGGACAGTTTTTATCTGAAGTACTCTTACTAGAACATCAAAAAGAAATTATACAACAGCATCCTTTTTAAGGGAAATGACAATTTATGTGCATTCCTGGAGGTGTACGCATCCTGTGAAACTTACAGACTAAAGCCTCATGGATTCTCTTGGTGCATTAAAAAAAGCCTGTAAATTAACTCCTAGATGTTCTTATCCTGTTCATTACTCATGCTTGGAATCATAAAAAGCTGCAATGATGCTTCTGCTATGGAAAAATATACATAGGAATTCCTCAATTACATTTTGTAGGCTACAGCAGTGCTACTAATAACGTGTCCCACGTCTTCCAGGACATGTTAAATGAGCCCTGCAATACAAGAAATTGAAGAGTATAGAGAAAATATTTGTCATTTAATATTTGTTTGATATTGTGATCCTGCAGTCTTTCGTATTTTTATTTATATTCACTATGATTATATTTCAGCTATGTTGGAGTACTCGGTTATGCACATGAAAGACCATTTTTATGATGTTGCTAAATTTCTTTCTTATAATTTGTACAAAAGCCTTTCAAGTCAATGGAAATACTACAAGCAAAGATATCTAGGTGAAATCCTTATTTTCTGTTGCTGCTTCAGCTCAGTCATTTCAGAGAGTAGCCAGGTGCACCTGGCTGGTGAGGGGTTTTGTTTGGTTATGGACACCCAGTTCTATGTTTTCTAAAGCTCCTGTGGAAGCCTTGAGCTGCATAAAGCTTGTGATGACCTACATCAAATGGAAGCCACCTGGACTTGTATGACCTTGTCTTATAGATAATGTTATATGAATTGGCAAAATAGTGGAGATAAACAGAAGTTTTCTTGTGTATTTAAGGAAGAATGTAGGAGTCCTTCATAAGGTGTAACATTCAATAGTAAAGTTACCTGCAGTGGCTGCAATTTGTTGAAATGATTACATCAATAATAGTCTGTTCACTGTCTTTCAGTGTCACAGCTCAGATATCTGGGTTTTTTTTGAGAGTAGTGGAGTAGAAATCCATTTCAAACATTATCATCGGTGATACAACACAATATTTTCTAGGCCACAGTAATAAAGTTAATTTGTGAAGTGTCATGCAGACAAAAAAAAAGGGAAATATGCAATTGCAGTTAACAAAAAAGAAACCCTGCTGAAAGGGGTTTCTGAGTAAACAAGAGAAAAGGGAAGGAAATGGGGAAAAGGAGGAAAACTATTCTGTTTGTAGTGCTGAAATAGGAAATAATGCTTAAATGAAGCTGTGAAATGAAGTTTCACAACATACAGCTTGAAGAACGTAGATTTGTTTCAGAAATGATGATACATTATTGAGGTTTTGTAAAATTACTGTCTGCTAGGTGCAGGCTAGGCTCTTTTAAGGAAGAATAAGTTGTTTGGTAGAGAACACACTAAATGAATGATGAAACTATGTCTACTGAAACAATTGAAGATTTAAATTTTTAAAATTTATTTTTAAATAAAAAAGTTTACAGAAATTTGAAAGAAAACCGTTGCATATTGTTTTCTTTTCAAGTAAGAGAGATGCAGGCACACCTGAACAATGCGTTTAATACTGATGCATTAACTGATGGTTCTTGTTTGGGCTATGAGGGATTTTTTTTCTGGCACCTATTCTCTTTTCCCTCTGTCTTGAAGTCTGGTGGTCTGTAATTTCTCCATGAAGGAAAAGCTACATTTTATAGTGTTGAATATTAAAAGAAAGACAGCCGGACCTCATCACTGTTGAGGGAGAGGGAGGGAGAGTTTTAAAATGAGAAGTTCAACGTATTCAAAATGAGCAATCTAGTTTGGGTTTAGTGAAAATCATTGTCTGGAATTAAAAAAAATACTGGTTTTTGGTTTGATGTTTTCTCTCTATCCCTGTCCCCCTCCCAAATTCAGGGTTAGTTTTTGGTTTACTCTGTTTAGAAGCCTATTATTTGTAGGTGTGACAATTCGATACTCCTCAAAAGAGCCTTAATGATAGTTACTCATAAAGTGGTGGGTGGAATTAGATTTTCAGAACTGAATTTGTATTACTTTAATTTGTATTAATTACTTTAGTATTATTATACTGACTTTTCAATGTTAATGTTTTACTTGTCCTTATATTCCCCTTCTATTTTTGGTGGTTATAATAACTTTATTTTAACTGAGTTTGTGAATAAACATAAAGGAGCCTTGTAGCCTTCCACCTTAAAGATTTCCATGAAATGAAATAATCATGGCAGACCAAATCATTTTGCTTAATCAACAGGTAGTATGCTATTAAAAAAAGAAGAAAAGATAAAATGTTACTTGCATTTTGGGTTATATGACACTTATGAAGAATTTACTTATTTTTATATATATATTTATATATATTTTTACTGATAACTGGTTTTCAGGACATCTGAGTGCCTTCCTATTGGACATTATAAGCTGTATGCAAAATCTGTCAAATGTAGTTAATCTTTTTCTCTTTCCCCATTTTGGGGGAATTCTGTACCATGAGGCTGTTTATTTTTGTTTTCTTGTGTGCAAGTAGTTATGTATTCATTTCAGATACAATAAGACAAAAGAAAAAGGTTAAGGTATAGAGAGTGCTAGCGCTAGAACTGCATAGATTTGATTTTCCTGTTGAAAAGCTTGGCTACTACTGTAGCCTCTTCTGCTGTGTTTAGCCTGAATCTTTAGGTGGTGTTTCACACCTTTCAGGACCAGCTCCTGAATACAATAGAGGTAACTTATTTAAAGGCTTCTTAAGGCCCTTCCAATGAAAGGAAAAATTCTGAGTCCTAGCTTAATGAAGGCAGAGCAGCACAGTGCTTCAGTTAGAGGCAAAGGATTGGCTGTAGTTACCTTTAGGTTTTTTAGAGTGTTGTCAAAAAACATTTTTTTTTTTTTCTTTTTTCTTCTGTTGTTTTAAATGTTTTTAAATTTAAAGCCTTTCACAACCTGCTCTGTCCTGAGTACAGGAGAGAGTGACAGACTGCTACCCCAAAGAGGAGGAAAGGGCAGAACAAGAATCACGCACTGTACTTTATCACAGTGATATGGGGAAGCAAAGAGAAAAACTTCTTTTGTTCCTTGGTATATGCTGTTCTTCCTCATTTTCTCAAGCTTAGAAAAAATTCTTTTGTCTACTTTCAATTTTTCTTCTTCTACTCTGGTGCTTTTTTCATTTTTGCCTTCTATTCACCTTTAAAGTAAACACAAAAGAAAGGAAGAGAAATGTGAGAAAAAGGAAAGTGTCACATTTTAATTCAGAGGAGATGATAGACCTGTAAAATATTCTTCTCTTGTAGGTGATTTCTGTTTATGGTAATGCACTCCTTTACAGCAGCTTAGGAGGAGTTTTTTGTTACTTATTTTTGAGTTTTCTTGCAGTCTTGTCTAAGATGCAAATTCCAGGAAGGTTCTTGTATCCATAGCTTAATATCAGATTAAGTAAAGTGATAATGATTAATTAATCTTTTATTTGTGCAAACTAAATTTCCTTGTTTCATTATTTTTATATATTTTTAAAATTATTATTTGAGGCAACACATGATTTTTTTCCACCTGAAGTAGTATCTGAGCAATTGGGTTATTCAGAGAGATAATGACTTTCATGTAAAATTGTTTATGCTTCAGTACAGTGACTTAACATGAAAGGTTAATTATTGGTCTTATTCTCTATCTAGAATTACTCTGTTTTTATTAATAATACAATATATACTAGGATGGGTATTGGGACTGCTTTATGAAATGAAATTTTTTAATGGTATACTCAAAGGGTTTCTTTTATTTGTTTGTTTGTTGCCACCTCCCAGAGTGCGACATCACATCCTCCAGTCCATAAATATAACTGCACCGAAAGGAACAGGGATAGAACTTAATTAATTTAAAGGTTTTGGTTATGGCGCGGTGGTGTTGTATGTCCTCTTCTGGTTTTGGTTATATAAATATATGTGTATATTTGTAGTTAAGAACTGTTATCCTTCTCTATACATTTTTTCTGACTGAAGTCTCTTAATTTCAAAAGTGTTTGGGTTTTTTTTTTTTTTTTTTGGAAGAGGCCTCTTGCCTGGTTGAGATACACAGCTTAGTTCTCCTTTAAACTGAGTGTTTTTCCAGTTGCCTATTGTTCTCCTGATTTTTTTTTCCTAATGTTGTGTGTGCAAATGCTGTGAAGACTGCAAGGGATTTCTTCTATTAGAATTTTTAAGGAAGAAGGAAGCAGGGATTTTATTTCTCTACATTCAAATATGCTTAATTACATATGGCGATGTTTAAAATTACATGCTATATCCTGTATTTGCAAGTGCAAAGCCTTTAGTCTGTAACACATAGAGACTTCCATTAAAAAAAGTATAATTATTGCATTTGTTGTTTGATTGTATCTTTAGAGATTGTGGGATATGACCACAGCAGTTGTCATCTTTTCAAATGTTCTTGAAATGAAGGGCTACTTAGCTCAGCAATTTTTTAGATAAAAAAAAAATAATGTACAAATTGCCTAGGAAACGTAATTTGACTGTATTTGTGAGGTATCATGCTGAACTTATCAGAAAATTTTAACATAAATTGTAGATAGAAACGTGTATAAATGTGTATTAGATGTCTGTAGCTTAAATTGCAGGGAGAGAGAAAGCTACACTTGGTGCTTGCCACAGTTTCAGGGGAATGCTAATTCTAGTTCATTGGCGGCAGAAACTCTTATGCTGAGGATTGTGTTCTGCTAAGAAAACCATATTAAGAATTCTAAGGGACGATTTTTCTTTCAGAGAACTGGTATAATCTCTCTTAACATAGGTGGAAATCTTGGTTGTCTCTATTAATGGAGAAGCATGTTCCTAAACCAGGTAATTTGTGTATGCTTTGTTTTCTTTCTTATGTTAAATTTCAAGGCAAATCAGCCTGAAACACAATTTTAAAAATTCTTCAATAAATTCCCCACAGTAATGCCAGAGAACTAAACGTACAGAGTAGATTCTTATTTTTAAGTAATTTAAATAAAGTTCAACTTTGGATGTGTTCTATGTTGCTAATTTCACTGCTGTGTGACCTTTTGTCTTTGCTTGAGCTGGCACTATTTTCACATTAAAAAGTACGGGCCTTGACTTGGCTCCAAAAATCTAAAACTAGACTATGAAAGATTTAGGCAAGTAGGATGCTAAAAAAAATTGGAAAAGGAAGAGAGTTATATTGGGGGTGAGAGTCAGGGGAGTGAGACTTGTATTCAGATGGGCTAAGCAACCTTGGTTATAGTGCATGACTTGCTTTGGAATTTTTACAAATAAGTTTTTGCAACCTTCCATCCTTAATATTTAGTAATTTTTATGAATTTTAATGCTAACGTGCTTCAATTTTAACTCCTCCTAGAATATGTATTATAGTTTGCAATAATCACAGATCATGAAATCGTGTCTAGAACTGCATGCTGGCTTTGAGAGGAAGCATTTATTTTAAAAAGACTTGAGAAAGGATTGACCTCACAGATGCTTAGAGAACACTAGAATTAACTAGAATTGAAGAGTAGCCAGGAGACAAAACATGTAGTAGTCTGAACCAAAGTAGAAAAGCAACACACACACACATGAAGAACTAGAGTGGCTCTATTAAGTAATTTACTCGAGCTCTGCCCAAAGATATACTAATTTCTCTTTTGTTGTGTATTCGTATCTCACATGTGTGCAGCAGTATTTAATGTATTTGTAGAAAACTAAAGTAGATCAAATGAAAACTATTAAAGAATCCTGCATAATCATTCTAGGCTGGAACTCGTACAAGGTACAAAGGTGAAATATGTGCAACAGTCCTATTTTTTGCTAAAACATTGAAGCTCACTCTCCCAAACGCTTGATGCTTTTTTTGTAGACTGTGTTTTAGTCTCCTGTTTTTCCTCTTCAGTGTTATTTTTCCTCTAGTGAATATCTCCACTTTTCAAGAAAACCAATAGCAAGTGGAGGCAGAGTACACTACAATGAATTCCATTAAATATAACCTCAGGTTGTGTGCTTCAAATGAGATGGATTTTCCAACCCATCATTATGGCACGCTACGACTTAGATCAACGTAATGAGTAGCAGTGCCAGAGGCTGTGTCTATCCTAATACAACAGGCTTGGTATAAGTATTTTCATAGCATACTCATCGAACCTGGTAACTAAAGGAGTACAAGTGAGAGGTAATAGGAATTACACATTAATTCTTCTTTGTTTAATGCAAAATAAAGCTAGTTAAATGATGATTCCAATTAAGCCAGTTTGTATATGTTTGGGGAAAGTGTCTAATAGTTTACCTGTGCAAGTGTGCTTTCGAATTCCGGCAAGAGTTCATTTCAGTGTTAATCACAAAGTATTACGAAAATTGTTCAGGGTCTCATTATACAAACCTACCTTCTGTTAGATTGTACGCATGCGTGCATGTGTGTGCACATGTACAAACCCGTTCTTGAAAGATAATCCAGGATTTGATGTAGAACTGCAGTTTAGTTGCTTAGTCTGGCTCAGATCTAACATCATTTGGAAGAAAAGGCGAACAAATAATTCCAGTATAACATTACTAATAAGTTATATGAGTGTAATTGAAAATAATAAAACTGAAGCTGTTTAAACCGTTGTTTAAATCAGTGTGGAAAAAATAGCTAGCTTAATGACTGGCAGAAGTAACGTGTGAGGTATGACTATGGAGACTACAAGAAGTCCACTGTCTGTCTAAATTCATTTTTATTAATGTAGCTCTCAGAGAGCAATTAAAAGTGAATTGTCCCCTTGCTGAACCGAGGAAGCTAATAAAAGAGCAGCCCACTTTCCTGACTTTCTGTAAATGTTAACATCCATTCTGTTATATCTATTGCATTTATATCTGTTCAGAGTGGATGTTGCTTTTGAAGACTTTGAGTTAAGAAAAAACCTCGAAGTTTATCAGCAGGCGTGTTCTGTTATTGTCTAGTTTGTTCAGACATTGCCATACCTCAGTAAGTAATTGCATCTCCTGACACTGTCTCGCTTGGGAGATCTGGTTTCTTTAGGTTTTAATGGCAGCCTAGCGCACAAACAATAGGTATTCAAATTCTTAAAATCGCTTATTTCATGAATATTTTACCGGGTTTAGTATAATAAAAAATATAAATAGTAGGTTTGGGTTTTTTTTTCTTTCTTATGTCAATTAAATAAAATTTCATTATAATTCTTTAGAAGTAGAATAAGAAGGCTCTTAAAAGATGGAAGAATTTATTAAGTGATAGGTTTATTTATGCGTATTTATTCAGTCAGTTACGATATTGACTATATATATTGTATTGAAAGAAATTGCAGTCAAGTCTTTGCATTATGAAGAGAAGAAATGGAAACCTTTGTAAGAGATGTAATAGCCTCTGACAAATTGCATTAATGTATGTTTTCATGTTGAGAATACTGTTTTAATCACATACGAAGAGATTAAAGTAGTGCCAAAACTGGTAGAATGTACAATGAATTATACAGCTTTTAAAAAATATGTATTGTTTATCTGATACTAAAAGTTATTGTAGTATGAATTTGTTTTCAGGAAATGAGAAGGATATAGGAGGAATTAAAAATTGCTTAAGTTAGTTAAATATATCAGTGGAAACTTATCCAAAATATACCAGTTCTTTGAAGTTACAGATGAGGAAAAGCCTGCCTTGCTGCTTATCTTGAAAAAATGTGTTGCTGAGATTTGTTAAAAAAATGTGTTTTCTTCATTCAAGTGTAGTAAAAAAGTCAAGAATATAGGCTGTTAGCAAGGTTTCAGGTACTCTTATATTGGTATTACTCTCTGAGTTTGTTTTCTTTAGCTGTTCTGCAGAGGATCATATCTGATGCAGTCCTGATGTGATGAACAGCAAAACTGCTGATTTGGTTTGATAGGGTTCATCTGTTTCGTTTGGAACATTGCTGTTCAGATTAGTTAGATGTACTATTTCTACTGCTTGAACATGGATTTATTCCTGTGGTAGAACCTCCCTAAAAGCTTTGGTAAATATTTTTTCCTTCTTTTTTACACAGTCTGCATAATGCAAGCTTTCTATTATTTGTCTTTATTCCTTTGTGTTTATATCAAATTAAGAAGGGAAGGCTTGACAAAATTCTTAAAGATTCTAGTGATAAACTAAAGTACCAATCTTGTGCCAAATCAGCTGGCAGAACTTCCATTGTCTTTTTCTGTGTTGGAGTTAATTTTCACCTTCTGTTCATTAATAGCTGTGAAAGCTCTATATGCACTCCTTACATGTAAGAAAATAGCCACTTTAAAAATTATATCAAATTCTTGAGATTTTTCTGTAAGTTCTTATAATTTGATGCTTTTTGTTCAGAAATATAGAATAAGAATGGGCTGGATATGATGTTAGATTTTTTTCATCTTAATCTGAGGTTTTCACTTCAGCTTTTCTTGAGAACAAATGATGCCTTGGTGCTTAGCTATTGCCTTTTTAGCTGTGTTGCTTAAGGAACAGAATCAAATTTGCTCGGAAAGATGATAAGCTTTTTCTTTCACTGCTTTGTGGCAGTATTCTAAATGTATCTGTCAAGCATTTTAAGGTTTCTTGGCAGATTTTCTTCCTTCCTTCCAGTGTAATACCACATAATTCAACTCTTATATCCTGCTGCCACTGTTAAAGTCATTGTCTACAATTCTTATCTTTGTCAGATCACGTGGTAGTTAAAATATTGGTCAGATCCTAACAGTAATTACAAATGGCATCACTACTTTTACAGTCACTTAAAATAAGTCACTGTTGAGTTGACAGGGAAGGTATGTTATTTCAGTGGTATTTTCCATGAAATCCTGAGACTAAATGTAATTTGTCAATGCGTATACAGTTGCTATTTCCTTTCTAGGGGTAATCTTCCCTGTTTCTCAGCATCCTGTAATTTTTATTCCCAACCTTAGCAGGTAAGCCCATAAGTGTTTTAATGGAACAGGTTTTTAGCCAGTCTTTATTATACAACACATTTTCTCTTAAACTACAGTATTGAATTTGAGTAATCCACAATTGTCATACAGTTCCAAGGACTATGTTTTGTTTTCTTTTCCTGGTTCACTGTTGTCTTATTGTCCTGTTACAAAGCTTGAAAACAGGTTACCACCAGATATCCCTATCAGATATCAAACAATCTGTCCTTAATTTTATATGGAAGATACTAAGTAACCTAGAGGAGTATTATTATTGGAGAAAAAAGAAAAAAAAGAGTTGTTTTAGCAGGTCTTCTGGGACTCTTGTCTTCAGAGGTTGAAAACAGCACCTTAAGTAGCTTGGATGAGGCTTGAAAAGAATTTGGCTAAGTAATTGAAAAATCCTAGTAATTACTCAATTTGCTTTATGCTTTCAACTATAGATATTTATGGAATAGATTGCATTTTTGATGCATTTGGCACAATGCCATGTTCAGTGATTACATAGCCAACACAGTCTGGTTTAATTTGCTGCTGGTTTATTGAATTAGAAATCTCTCTTGTGATATTTCTAAATCTGTCAGATTTTTGGCAAGATAATACCACCTATTAGCCAAGTAATACCATCTATCAGTAGTTAGATTTTCCTTATCTGTATTATTGTAATTGTGTGTCTTAAATTCTTTTCATGGTTCTCGACATCTTGTTTATTGTGGTATGGAATGTGAGTTGACCGTGTTCTTCCCATGAGCTGGTTTCTTTGAACTATTGTTGTGGTCATTGTTTCTACTGTTGATGCCAGTTCCAAAAGCAAAACGATTTCCTAAGAAATCGCTTACCATATATACTCTTTATTTTTGCAGTTTATCAGACCTTTGAGAACTATAACATCTTAATAGATGAAGCAGGATCTTATTACTGGCCTTTGCCACGTTCATAAAGTGCACAAAATAAAACGACAAAAAAGTTCTACAGAGAAAATGAGCAATGAGAATAAAAGTCGTGTAACCAATGTCAGTAATATCAGTAGTGGTTTCCATAGAAACTAATCTTGAGCAGAAACCTCATTGATAATGAAAAGCCGTGACTAATGCTGGTGAAAATAGGCCTGATTACTTCTACAAATAGACTTCTATCTACCTTAAGTATGATATAAGCAAGGCAAACTATAAGAAAATGTAGAATGAAAATGGTAATTTATAATTGATCTTGTAATATACTTTTAAAATATATATTTTTTTTAATTCTTAACATATAAATACCGAAAATCACCCACAAAAAAAAGTAATATCAAAATATTTCCTTCTGGCGTTCTTGTCAAATATAAAATATCAATTATAGAAATGTCAATTATAAAATATCTTATCAAATATCTAACTTGCAATCTGAATGACATCGGATGAGGAATACTTTTAGTAGTATGCTACATTTTTTCCAGATTTAAAATATTTGACAATAGTATCAATTGATTTTAACGTGGAAAACGAGAAAAAAAACATTTTTCATAGATAAACTGTGGCATCCAGCTGCATGTCAGTCTAGCTCAGGGCAGAAGGAAATTTTGCAATGTTTTATTCAAACTGGAGAACTAGTCCCCTCTGAAATACTGATGTTCAAATATTTCATGGTTTTGTTGCCATTAGAGTTTGAGCAATAAAGTTTTGCATATACCTATCTGCTTTTGTAACCATCACCAATATGATAGTCTTGATTGAGAGGGAGGATATAATTTCTCCTTAAAACTAATGTTTTAGGTTTCAATTTTTAGTGGGTTTTTTATCTTAGAAATATAATTTTAATTGGCAGTGAAGTAGAAATTATCTGTGGAATAGCGGGTAGTTGGGTCAGAGAATAAGCCTTACTTTATCCCAAACAATAAAGTAGCTTTATGACAGTGGTGCTTGCCTCTAGCATGGTGTATCTTTACTCCCATCTGTTAAAGCTGATCTTCTGTATAGCATGTGGGAACTAGAGCTACTAATCTATTTTGTACTTCCTGTACTGACTGAGTAGCTTCTTTTCAAACCATTTAACCACAACTTCTTCCTAGTAGAACTATTTAGTTGAAAACTAAACTTCTCCATCTGTAGCAATTCATGATTTGGAACAAAGTAAAATCTTTCCAATGGCAAACCTCAAAATAATAATAATNGTAGTTGGGTCAGAGAATAAGCCTTACTTTATCCCAAACAATAAAGTAGCTTTATGACAGTGGTGCTTGCCTCTAGCATGGTGTATCTTTACTCCCATCTGTTAAAGCTGATCTTCTGTATAGCATGTGGGAACTAGAGCTACTAATCTATTTTGTACTTCCTGTACTGACTGAGTAGCTTCTTTTCAAACCATTTAACCACAACTTCTTCCTAGTAGAACTATTTAGTTGAAAACTAAACTTCTCCATCTGTAGCAATTCATGATTTGGAACAAAGTAAAATCTTTCCAATGGCAAACCTCAAAATAATAATAATGAAATTTAAAAAATAAAACCAAAAATAGCATCTTTCAGTGGTTCTCTTATCGCATTCCTTCAGCAAACTTTTCTCACAGCATCTATTTAGCCTACAAAAGCTTCAAGAGAAGCATATTGTGCTTTAATGCAAGACGCATCCTCTTGGTGCATCATGAGATTAATTTGCTGCTATTGATTTTTCTACACTGGCAAATGCCACATATTTAGCCAACAGCTTGGGGAAGGTGAATAGCCAGATGCATTCTGCATTTTTCTTTATATATTCATGATAGTTCCTGATATGTTGAGTGATGTTTACACATACTCAGTCTTTCTGCTCTATATTTACCCTCATGTGCAATATTTTACTCGGAAGCAGATCTCTAGTTTACGTTTGTGAAATTAGATTTTTGTCGTGAAAGAAATAAAACGTTATGATGAGTTAAGTGCCATATATTTTTAGTCCCGGAGGATCAATTTTTAATACTCTTTTGATTCCAATGTATAGTATACTTTTTTTTAATGTTTTGCCATCTTTATATTTCATGTTAATTTAACACTTGTTGTTAGCTGCTATCATGCTCGCAATAATCCACCTCAACCAGCGTGCATGAATACCAATTACTGAAATGACTGGAGCTCATCCCAGAATCTCCTTCTTTCTAGTGAAAGGGGACACGTGTCATGAAACAGGAAATATCAGAAGTATCAGCCTTTCTGAGGTTCTCATAGCTGCATATACTCTCTCTAAGTCTGTTGGTTTGCAGTACGGGCTCAGGGAAAGAAAAAAAGGTTAATGAACTCATCTGTTTGCATGAAAAATGGTGAATAAATAAAAATGTCTAATACAAATAACTTGAGTGATGTTCAGTTAAGTATCTCCCTACCTGTGATATTTCGCTTGATTAATACTAGGTTTTGAACATTGTTTCCGAGTTGCATATCACTGTCATATACACACATACAATTATATTTACACGTGTTAGTTTAAATCCGAGTGCTCAAAAGCCAGCTTTCCCCTGCAACACTGCGGTCAGCGCTGGAAAACTGTGTATTCTTTTTGTAGAAGAATTGCATTCAGCTACTCAGGAGAGCTTAAAGAGTGGCTGGTGCAGCCTTAAAAGTGCAAATGAAAGGATCATGTAAATCATTCTTTTTTGTGTAAGAAATTTAAATAGAAGAGTGAAAAGGGAACAGATTACTTTGGGATGTTACCAGCTAACTAAGGTTCCCTTCGGAACGTTTATTACTGTGGTAAGTGCACATGGTCTGAAGAAAGCCATCTACTTATTATTTATAATAGAATAACCCATTAGACACCCAATAATACAAAAATATTTCCCGTGTTGATACATTATGCACCCTGTTCTTATGTTGCGCTGTTATGTGAATGTTAGTTATTTACTCTATTATCTGTTCAAGGAATAGAAAAATGTATGAAAAGAAAAAATTGCCTTTGAATTGCTCTAGAAGTACCTCTTCAGTCCTTTCCCTGCGCATTATATTTCTACGGAATGTGGTCTAATATCAGTTGCACTCTTTCTTCATTTACAACAGTAGAATTTGGCTTTAGCCCCCGTACTCCTCCTCCTTTTTTTTTTTTTTTTTTTTTTTTTTTTTTTTTTTTTTTTCTTAGCAGGAAAATTGAAGATAGGAATTTTTAACTTTACTTTTTAGGAACTTCTCCTGCAAGTGCAAGGCATAACTGACACCACATAAAGACATCCAAGACTCCTTTCTCAAGAGTTTTCCTACTGTTCCCAAATGTTAAAGACATAGCTTTCAAAAGACACTGAGCCAGAAAAAGAAGAAAGAGGAATTTATAGCGATACATGAGAAAATATCCTTTATATTTACAAGAATGGAAGTTTCCTGGCTGCTTTCCAGCTACCCTAATCGGAACTCCTACAAGTCAACTTAATTTGAAGTAGACACGCTCTACTATGTTTGGCTAGATGCTGAGAGGAAATTGATGCTTTTCTTCAAGGTCTAGTGTAGTTCATGTTATTTGCTTTAATTTATCATACTAAAACATAAAAGTACAGCACAGAAAACTGATTAGTCATGAGCACCAAATTACTTTACAGAAACAGGATGACCTTGTTGGCTGAGGTAGTAGAAACAGAAGTCGTGCAGAGTCATGTATGTATGGGCTATTAATAAAACTGTTTCCTGGGTTATAGTGACTCTTGGATGTTGGTTTTCTTTTCTTCTAGAACAGGATACAACTGTTCTTCCCTGGAATTGTTTGGCAGAGAGTAGACAGTACACTGGTAATAGTTGATCGCTTCTAAGATTTTTGTGCTTTTTCTTATCTGAAATCTGCATGGAGTTTTAAGTAGAGTTTTGTGGCGCTTCTGGGCCTTCATAAGCATAAAGGCTACTAGATGTTCACCTGACTTTCTCAAGATGGAATCGGTGCCAGTTAAAATTTATTCTTTTTATTTGTTTTGTGTAAAAATACTCCTTTTACAAGTGTTTCTTCCACTCTTCCAAATAAGCATCAGTTCTTGGAACGTCACTGATAACTAATCCTCCAGATAGAGCACACTAAGAATAAACAATGGAGAGCAAACTTCCTTTTTCGCCCTTCCTCCAATACCTTGTTATGGTGTCTCAGTCGTAATCTGGAGGCTTTATTTAGTTCTTGTCTGGTTTGGGTTTTTTCTTTTAATCTACTTTGTCCTTGGTGGGATGGTCACATTCTCGTTCTTTTGAACAAGCCTAAATTTTTTTCTTTCAAACATTTCTTATGTATCGAGTGCATTGGTCTTGTATCGAAACTAAATAACAGATGGAGGATGAATGAAATATATTTAATTGCCATTAATTTATATTGTCCTGCAGCAAATCAGCCTGACAACCTCCTTTGTTCTCAGAGAACAGTTCTCCTAAGACGTGTACATTACACAGATCAATGATTTCTTGTGTTTGGCTAAAATCTGTTTCTAGTACCTGAAACAATACTGTTTATTTTAAAGTAGTTTTATTTTTTAAAATTTTGAACATCACTGTTTTTCCTTCATTTCATCGAGTGAGAATTTGGCTTTGTGCATGGGATTTGGAGCACAACTAAACTAATTGAATCAGCTGTGATTACACAGGTCATGGTGGAAGAAGGACTTAAACTCAAGATCTTTGAAACAGCTGGCTGTGGCCAACACTAGCACATCATTTATTCCCAATTCTTTACTTTTACAATTAGCACTGAAGAGATGAGAGAGTCACTATTTAGCTTGCTTATATTTATGGACATAAACGCCAGCTTTTTGAAGTAATTGCTTTAAGTATAGTTTACTCTGAAATAAAAAATAACAACATGGAATAGCTGAAATTTGAGTTATCCTTGTTTATGAGTTAGAGATTTACAGTTTTCAAGGTGGTTTAGTACCTTTAGTTTTAAGTATTGAAGTTTAAAATCATTCTCTTAGCAACTGGAGTGTATGTTTTAACATTGTAGATCATCTGTTACTATCAATAGAACTAATATTACATGTACTTGTGTTTATTTTCCAAAATGCCCCTAAAATTATCTGGTTTTATCTATTATTGTGCTTTCTAAATGTTATCACAGTATCACACAGTATTACAGTGTTGTAAGGTTATCTGGAATCATCATTATTTTATCTATGATATATACAGATTTTTCCAAGTCAAATGCTCCCAGTCCTTCAGATACATGCATACCTGTCTATATGCTTTTGATTATCTTCAGTAAGGTCAGTGAGTTAATAAATTAAAAATCAACGTATACGTTTGCAGCGTGAGGGTTCCATTATTTTACGGCATCCTACAGATACCTTGATAGCGAGATGTATATGTGCAGAGGGAAAGAATTGTTCTTGTTCCACAGCAGATCTGAACAAGTGCTTCAATCTGAATGAATTCTACATCATGCTTTCTATCTTGTTAGTACAACTAATAATTATTAATCATGATAAAAATGTGTGACTATTTGCTAATGGCATTCACTTTGTTAGCAATGCAGACAGGCTGAGGTGGAAAAATAAGATGATAAATATTACACAGCCTCATAAATATGGGATGCTGAAAATCTTAGAGTGGTTTATGATTACATCTATATGTTTCTTTATTTTTTCCCCATAGACTTAAGCCTCTGACCATCATGATACTGTACAAAAATACTAACGTGTAGAAGTAGACTACTGCTCAGAATAAAGGCTTTTGTCATGACTGGTACACCAGGAGAAAAATTGTCTGAAGAAACAGCAGGACATTTGATATATATTTTAGATTTTTCATTTTGGTTTATTTCTCATTAGCAAAATATATTCCTTTTGCCTTGTGTGTAAATGAACTTTTAAGAACAAAGTTTCTATGCTTATTATATGACTAAGATGTAACACATAGGATCTACTTCTCTAAAGTAAAATTATATAAATAAATGCTCCTTATATGTTTAATCCTGAAAATAGTTTCTCTAGAGTGGGGAAAAACTGTAAAAGGTAATATGATAAAAGTGATGTTAATGAAAAAGCCTCATTTTTGACAGACTCCTGTGTAAAAACCGTGACTGAGAAACATCTCTGAGAGACCTGATAGAGAATAGTGAGCGGTTTTTAAAATTATTGTTTATTTATCCTTTTTCTGTGTAGGAAAAACTTGTAAATTGCTAGAATAACATTCAGTTATCAAATTCTATGAATATTTATCAGGAATTATGTTTCTAGTGCACAAATTTCAGTTGATTCAGAATTATGACCTAATTTTAAATACTGCTTTCAAATATGTCAATTTATGGCAGATAAGTGGGTGTTGTTTCTTAATGAACTGTATTTGGACTTGGCATTAAAGTGGCTTTTACCCAACAATCTGCTGTTGTTAATGAGGTGCTGAATTTCACAGTACATTTTGTTTCCTTATGCTCCTGGGGTCACTGCTGACAGTGACTCCACTCGTAACAGAATGCAGGATGCAAGTCCGGGAAGGTCCTGTGTTCTTTCAGTTATCAGACTTCTAATTTAGTGGATTGCCAGTGTGGTTGGCTTCTCTAGAACTCCGTAGTAATTATTCTGAAGTTCTATTACCATTAACAATTGCACCAGCCGATCTTTCAGGACAGGTATATCTACTTTTTTAGGGTTCACCAGTTTTAGAAATACTCAGACATAACAGCCTGTGTAAGAGTGGCATGCAACGCTGACAGGAAGGTCCTCTGCAGTGACAGGATGTTTCTTGTTTAGCTTCCTTTAATCTTCGTGAAATTTTATTGCAACTGTCCAAAATCGTGAGACTCGGGTCAGTACCAAAATACATATTGATACCTAGAGATGCTTAAGCCAAAAAGTTTATTATAATTATCTTTATGAAATTATGAAAATAAACTTGAATTCAATTAGTTTCCAAAGTTCCTGATTATCGCTTTAGACCAGAAATTTCATAAAATTGAAAAGGTACTTCTATGTTAATTTATTTTATAATATACAAATTCAAATTCATTTGTAGTCTGAAGGATCTCAACAGTTACAAAACCAGCGAAGATAATGGGATTTAAGTGCCTCTCAAAGATAATGTAAAAAGGGGATAAAAACTTTACTTACAGGTCTTCTGGGAGACAAGTGTCATTTTTCTGTGTGCTAAAATGGCATCTGTAAAAACACTTCCAGCTAACATAGCCTTATAGATTGAAAGAACAGAACAAAAGGTGAACTATCTTGTGTAGGGTTTTTTTTGTTACAGCTGCTAAAAAAAACCAACAACAAAAAACCCCTGAAAAATCAGATAAAAAAGGAATAGTTCACTCTTTTAAGTACGAAGTATTTGGGATGTTGAGGTAGACTGAGTCACTACATAGCGGTCATGAACATAAGGTTAGAAAAGAATTGAACTTCCTGCATTTCCCATTGTTATGTATTCTTTGTTGCTCACAATAGTTTCTTTCTGTGTTACCCCTTGAGCACTAAGCTGCTCCCAGAAGTGAGTGTGATCAATGAGGCAAAAGTCTCGCTTATAGATTATGTGCATGGCAGAGACTGCAGTCAGCCAGGTGTCCCCAGCCGGGGTCCTGTCTGTCTGGCAGATCTCTTACAGGTAGGCTCTTGTGGAGATGCTCCTTCTGAAAAGGTAGCGACTATTAGATGTTGCTGACTCCTGTTTGCTTGGGGGCTCAGTTGGTTATTAGACTTTTTGTCCTGTACCCATCAAGATTTCTTTGTCCTGCCCACTANCTGAAAATAGTTTCTCTAGAGTGGGGAAAAACTGTAAAAGGTAATATGATAAAAGTGATGTTAATGAAAAAGCCTCATTTTTGACAGACTCCTGTGTAAAAACCGTGACTGAGAAACATCTCTGAGAGACCTGATAGAGAATAGTGAGCGGTTTTTAAAATTATTGTTTATTTATCCTTTTTCTGTGTAGGAAAAACTTGTAAATTGCTAGAATAACATTCAGTTATCAAATTCTATGAATATTTATCAGGAATTATGTTTCTAGTGCACAAATTTCAGTTGATTCAGAATTATGACCTAATTTTAAATACTGCTTTCAAATATGTCAATTTATGGCAGATAAGTGGGTGTTGTTTCTTAATGAACTGTATTTGGACTTGGCATTAAAGTGGCTTTTACCCAACAATCTGCTGTTGTTAATGAGGTGCTGAATTTCACAGTACATTTTGTTTCCTTATGCTCCTGGGGTCACTGCTGACAGTGACTCCACTCGTAACAGAATGCAGGATGCAAGTCCGGGAAGGTCCTGTGTTCTTTCAGTTATCAGACTTCTAATTTAGTGGATTGCCAGTGTGGTTGGCTTCTCTAGAACTCCGTAGTAATTATTCTGAAGTTCTATTACCATTAACAATTGCACCAGCCGATCTTTCAGGACAGGTATATCTACTTTTTTAGGGTTCACCAGTTTTAGAAATACTCAGACATAACAGCCTGTGTAAGAGTGGCATGCAACGCTGACAGGAAGGTCCTCTGCAGTGACAGGATGTTTCTTGTTTAGCTTCCTTTAATCTTCGTGAAATTTTATTGCAACTGTCCAAAATCGTGAGACTCGGGTCAGTACCAAAATACATATTGATACCTAGAGATGCTTAAGCCAAAAAGTTTATTATAATTATCTTTATGAAATTATGAAAATAAACTTGAATTCAATTAGTTTCCAAAGTTCCTGATTATCGCTTTAGACCAGAAATTTCATAAAATTGAAAAGGTACTTCTATGTTAATTTATTTTATAATATACAAATTCAAATTCATTTGTAGTCTGAAGGATCTCAACAGTTACAAAACCAGCGAAGATAATGGGATTTAAGTGCCTCTCAAAGATAATGTAAAAAGGGGATAAAAACTTTACTTACAGGTCTTCTGGGAGACAAGTGTCATTTTTCTGTGTGCTAAAATGGCATCTGTAAAAACACTTCCAGCTAACATAGCCTTATAGATTGAAAGAACAGAACAAAAGGTGAACTATCTTGTGTAGGGTTTTTTTTGTTACAGCTGCTAAAAAAAACCAACAACAAAAAACCCCTGAAAAATCAGATAAAAAAGGAATAGTTCACTCTTTTAAGTACGAAGTATTTGGGATGTTGAGGTAGACTGAGTCACTACATAGCGGTCATGAACATAAGGTTAGAAAAGAATTGAACTTCCTGCATTTCCCATTGTTATGTATTCTTTGTTGCTCACAATAGTTTCTTTCTGTGTTACCCCTTGAGCACTAAGCTGCTCCCAGAAGTGAGTGTGATCAATGAGGCAAAAGTCTCGCTTATAGATTATGTGCATGGCAGAGACTGCAGTCAGCCAGGTGTCCCCAGCCGGGGTCCTGTCTGTCTGGCAGATCTCTTACAGGTAGGCTCTTGTGGAGATGCTCCTTCTGAAAAGGTAGCGACTATTAGATGTTGCTGACTCCTGTTTGCTTGGGGGCTCAGTTGGTTATTAGACTTTTTGTCCTGTACCCATCAAGATTTCTTTGTCCTGCCCACTACTCCCCATCAAGGAGGTTTTGGCTGAGTTTCTCGGGGATATCTCTATACTTGTCTGAGAGCTGTGAGTACGCAATGTTTACTGAATTCCCTTTGCTGGGGATTCAGTCAGAAGGCAAGGCTAGGTCCTAAACTAAAGAGGTAAATGATTCGGGTAAGGTTCTGGGTCTGCTTCTGGCAATGATGGCTATCCAAAACTTTAAATTTGTGTGTCTGTCCAGATGATGTCTGAGTCTGTAAGAGAAAAGTCAGTGCTTGGTGCTAATAAGAAAAGGAAAGAAAATCCTGACAACCAAGCACACAGCAAATCAAGAAGAACCTACCAGCATGGATGAACAGCAGTCAGAGTGCGTGACCCAAGCATGGCAGGTAAGTAATTATTTGGGTCTGAGAAAAACCTGGACCTGGATGGATTCCAGAAGCACTACCATCTCCAACAATTTTAATCAAGTTCTGCAAAATTAGTTGTCGAGTTAGGAGTAGGTGTAGGTGTTGGGTCATAGGTTGGACTGGATCTCAAAGGTCTTTTCCAATCTTGTAATACCGTGATACTGTGAAATACAACCCCCAGGGGAAGATCAAGCAAGGTTGAGCTGATTTTTTTTTTTTTTTTTTTTTTTTTTTTTGGTGCTGAATTTCTGGCAAGTTAAATGGAACTAAAGTTAGTCCTTGATTCGGAGAAGTTATTGAAAATCAGTCTGTGTGTCTGCTAAGGGTTGCCAGGCTAGACTTAGTAAGAAAGTGCAAACTTGAATGCAAGGACTATTGTACAGCCAGATTTAGAATTAGAGCATTAGGAAGATTTTAAGACCTGATGCTACTTGCAGACTCCAAAGTATGTTTAAGAGCAGGAACAGGTCACCAAGCTAAAGCTGGCATCTGGATCAGTGTTCGTGTCCGTATCCAGGAGAGGAGTCACTTCAGCAAAGGAAGCAAAATCCAGGTCTAGACATGGCAGGAGTTTTTTGCTTTAGGATTAAAAGATGTAATGACTTGCTGTAGCTTTGTTCATTTCTGTGTCTATCCCTTTTCTAAATGAACACTGGAGAAAGAGCTTAATTTAGAATTGACAGTAGTTCCTGTAGGAGCTGCTGCTGAATTTTCTGATGCTGAATCCTGAGGCTGGCAGCAGACTTCTTCCATGACTGAATTATTTTAAAGTTAGCTTCCATCTTAAACACAAAAGATAGGTATCAGATAAATAAGTTTAGGCTTTTTTTTTTTTTCCTCTTGTCTTGAAGTTGAGGTAAGAACTTTTGTTTTCTACATTATGAATAGCATAGGTTTCTGCCCTTACAAAATTTCAAAAGAATAGCTGTGGCACAAATTTCTCTGCCTAGAGTAGCTTAACTGACATGCACTATACTACAATTTCGTGATGACTTTTCTTATTATATAAAGAAATTCATCTCTCTGGATGACAATGTCTTTCAAACTCAACTTTTTAACAGGCTTAAAATATGCAAGAAGAATAGCTTTAAAGATTTTCTCTGCATCATTCATATTCATTATTCTACAGCAAATGTTTCTTTCAAGAAAAAAAGGACTTACAGAGAGTATGTTTAGAAATTACGAGTAAGTCTAACAAATTTAAATATAGATGTGACCAAATGTGGTCTCAAACTTCAGGAGCTTCTGAATGTGAAATGAATGGAATTCCTGGCACATTTTCATGCACATTGAACTGTCTAAATCTTGGGTTTCTTTTTTTCTCAAAAAAACCCCGAAAAGCTCTTGTAGTGAAAGACTGGGCTTGCAACTTCAAGCCTGAAAATGTAAAAGAAGTCTTGCATTTGAAATGTTTTACTTTCTCTTTATAAAATTTTTATTCTTTTAAACTCTTTCTCTATACTTTCTAGTATTTTTATATCATACTGAAAATGCACTCTTTCCCATACATATCCACAGCTCCAGTGAATTGCTCATCCTTTCACAATTCTATGGAGAAAAGTTTTTATTTTACACCAGTTTCCTAATCTTAGATTTTTTTTTTTTAAGATATTATAATGGAGTCCTGTAATACTTGAGTGACTAAAGCAGGAGTATCAACCTCACGACTCTAATCTTTCTCCTGCTGCTGCATCCTAACTTGTGTCTCACACTGCACACGTGCCCAGCGCTGGCAGGAGCGTAGGGACAAGGGGATCAGTGCTGCCGCCGGGTAGAAACAAGGGTTGGGTAAAACAAGGTGGAGGGCTGGGTTCTGGTTGTGGGCCATGAGTTTGACAGGCCTGGTCTAAAGTGTGCGATACCAGCTAACAAATTCCTGACAGTGTACATTTTATTTTCCTTTTATTTATTAAAGCTTTTACTTTTGAGGATACAAAACAATTCATGAATTTGAATAGATTCTGCCAAATTACACTGGGCAAAATACTAACAATAACATTCTTGAGATGTTAAAAATAATTACTTTTCTATCGTAAAATGATTAATTCTAGCCAGAATGAACCATTTTTGGCATTTCCCTATCTGACCATGAATACCAGGGTACAAGACTAAACTGTTTTTGGTGTGGTTCTTCCATAACTTAATAGATTTCTTTTTTGGTGGATTTTTTAGCCTGAATCAATGTATTATGAAATAGCACTATAATGTTATATTAGAAACACACAAAAGAAGATCCTCTACTATTGAAAGCAAGACAAGGATGAAGGAAGCTGAGAAATCACAAATTCAATGTAGATTTTTTTTTTTTTTTTGCATGTCATAGAGCATCCCCACTGTCAGAGTTCATATTCATAGGACCCCAAATCTCAACAAAGATAAACAAAAACTAAGCTGGCAATTCAACTCTGTTCAAGTATCGATGAATCTCTCATAATGTTTGTTTTGTCCTGGTTTTGGGTTTCATTCCTGCCTAGATTGGTAAGGCAGACCCGGAAAGCCACTATTTCAATAATATATAGTAATCGAGTTATATTCTACTTCTGAGACTTTGATTCGAAGGGAGGGTAGGAAGTTCATAATTAGAGTTTATGTGGGAGGATTTTTTGTAGTGTAATTTAGGACAGATGGCCAGTGCCCCTGTTGGCTATGACAATATGCAAAAGTTCATAGACAAGCTGTTACAGTTTCAAAACATTTCAGGGGATTTTTCTCTCCCTTGCCAACACAGGGTGTTTGGGAGCCAGGATGGGTGGCAGGGGGTGGTTGATTGCTCTGAGTTCCGGTTTGGTGCCTGGGGGGAGGAGAGGGGGGAGAGGTTTCTTCCAGTTGGTGCCCTTTTCCTTGGCAGCTGCTGGGAGTCGGAGCCACTGTTTTGCTGGGCTGGTGGAGGCATCTTGGGGGGAACTCCCTTAGTTGAGCCCTTGTCTAGTCCATATAGACTTTTTATTTTTCCTTAAGCTGAGACACAAGCATTTAGAATGTAAAAATTCTCACCTTCTTGTGTTCTACATATCTTGTAATTCTGTTTAGCAAATGCCACATTAAGTACCAGATTAATATAGAAACTATGCTTTTTCTAATGATTTCTCATGTCAAAATTCAATGTTTAGTTTAAATGGAATTTTGATAATAAAATTAATAACACATTAGTACCCTATATATTTTCCTGTGTATAAGTCTTAGACTATATTGAATACTGTAATTATCAGAAATGTTTTTTAAAAGATTGGATACTTAATGCTAAATGGAAATTAATATAATGTTTCTCCACTTTTTCAGTCGAGTAAAAAAAGTGGAGTTGAGTGTTTTATTTTGCTGCCTCATGCTTGTTTCTAAATAAATGTGGCCGCACTTGAGTCTGCTCTACTTTTTTGGTGTCAATATCAGCTTATTTTATCAGAAAAGCTGTATCTGAAAATGTCATTAAAACCATCGGTTGTTATAAATAACGGAACTTTTTTTTCTATTTATAGTTTGTCCTCGTGGAAAGTCTTTTTAATAGAATCAAATGCCTCTGGGTTTCACAATCCATTTATGTGCTTTTTGGCCTTTACTGGTGTGAAACAGTTTGCTATAGGCCTGGGAAAACTGTAATTTTATTGGATTTCAAAAAGTGAAGAGATCTTAGTGTTATACTTCTATGCACAAGTGTACCTCTTGGAAAATATACAGTTTTATAAAAGCATGAAGCAGGTGTTTAGCACAGATTCATAGCAGTCAGAGTCTAAAAAATACGAATTGGTTCTTTTCCTTGCAAGAGGATAGATCTTTAAAAGATTTTTAAGGTTTCTAAAATAAAAATACTTACAAAAATGAGAAGTTAAATAATACTTGCTGGTGGAAAAGAGAAGCTTTCTTAATTTTATCTTAGCTTTATTCTTTCGTTAATATTATTTATTTATTTATTGCTTTTTAGTATTTTTCTGCTTTTGAAGATTCGTCCCAGTTTGAAGTGTCAAACTGTTTTTCTTCTAAAATACAACTTGTTTTTTCATTGGGTTTTGTTTGTTTATGGATTTGTGGATGATTTTTGTTGAAGTTCTCTTTTTTTTTTTTTTTTTTTTTTAAAAAGAAAAAAAAAATTAAAACTTGCCTGGTAAATTCCACACTGCCTTGAAGTAGTGGCTTGAGGGACATAAATGAATGCAGTAGTTGGCTGTGAAATCACAACTTAGTTAAAAAATCAATTCATGCAGAAACAAGACAATTACCCATTTTACTTACCCAATCTCATAAGCATTTTGAATCTGCCTACCATGTGCCAAAGGGAATGAAATTGAAATAGATGCCTCACTCATGCCAAAGTCTGCAGATCAGTTTTCAAAGTTGCCATTAAAAGTAGAAAAACGGTTCGAGAAGCTGAAATTGTTAAATGTGGTTAAATTCACAGATACTCCCCAGACCACAGCTTTGGGTGTGGTTACAACCAGTCTTTGCCTGCTGCCATTCGTTCTGAAGCCCAGTGTGCTCCTCGCGGACTCCCTAATCACGGGACACTCATCCTGGCCCACTTGAAAACCCCTGTCTTGCTTTTTGTATAACACTACTGCTTGCACAAAACTGGGTTTGCCAGCGCTTTTCTGAAGGTACCAACCTATATTCAGGTCACAGTAAAAATATGACAGACAAGAAGTTAGGTGGGAGCAAGGCATGTGATTGGCTGTTAGAAGCTCTTTGATGTTTGCTTGGGGTTTTCCCATCTGTTTTTGTCTTCAGGGTTTTTTTGAGGGTTTCTAACAAAATTGCAAACAATAGGAAGGTGGAAAAGAGAATAATTCTTTTGTACTTTCCATTATAAAACCTGCAGCTACTTTTATAGTAGAAAAATAAATATGGAGATGATAGAAATGTCAGCTTTGAGGCTAGACATCAAAAAAATCAGCGTAGGGCATTGGTGCCTGTCACTCCATTACTAGCAGCAAAAGCTCTGCAATTGGTTTTATGAATTTGACTAAACTGAATTTACATATTGATTATTTTTTTTTTTTAAATCCTGAAAGAAATAAACACATTTATTTTTACAGCCTCTGACAGAAAAATGAAGACCTCAAAGCTTTCAAAGATGTCATGTGGACAAGTGAGTAGCTGGTAATGTAAATGAAGCTAACAGTAGTTTTGTAGTCTTCAGCTAGAGGCGATGTGTACCATCTACATTAATTAAAGTTCAGGGCATCTGTATTTATTTGAAAATAAAAAGTCAGTTTCTGGATGCAATATGTTTTGGAAGGGCACACCACCAAAAAAGGAAAGTTAGAAAAATCTATTTGCCCTGCCCATTCTTCCAGATAAGAGGTGCTTTCTAGCTTAATTTTCATGATGCCTTTCAGTTTTTAACTAGTGCTTGCTCATACTCTCAGCTGGTATCCTGTGGACTGGAGGCTTCCCATGACCATTCTCTGTCTTACTGATGGAAGCCTTCGTATTTAAGAAGGTTAAATCTGCAGCATATTTCTTACCTTTTGGTGTGACAAATTTTGAGCAATCTGTACTTTGTGTGAAATCGTTGCTGAACAGCTTCATATCAATCCATTACTTTCACAGGTTAATATCTCATTGAAATTTGCTAAGAGAAAGCTGTGAAATCACCAAGGCTTGGAGGGCTAGTTCTGCTCTCCATCTAGTTACTGCAATAAGTTTATAGATAACTGATCTGAATGGGATGGAAGGAAACACTTCTCAATGACAGTTTAGTGGTATAGGTGACATATAGGGTACAACTTGATAAAAAAGAATTCATACTTTACCATAAAGCAAGGAACTTCAAATTCCTCTAGTTTTCTTATACATTTATTATGTATAGCTATTGCACAGCTTGGAAAACACGTCACCTTCAAAATTTATATTTTGCCGTGTTTGTCTCATAGTCTTAGAACTAACTAGTAATTCATCTGCCCTGACATCTGTTACCTTTAGCCAGGGAACTTCACCTGATACCGACACATGCCTCAGAAGACATTTAATCTGAAGTAATTATCAGTCTGAGGAGTAGATTAAGATGCTTTATATTTCATTTGCATCTTCAGCTTCAACTTTATTTCTCACCCTGAAAAAAAGAGGACCTAGAGACTGATCATCTTCAAGCTGGTAAATATTTGTTTCACCTCATGGTAGCTCGTATTTCAATCCTGCCAATGGCACAAAACTGGGGGAAGCTGTCAATGCTCTTGGAGACAGAGGCCTTGCAGAGGGATCTTGACAGATTGGAGAGCTGGACAATCACCAACTGCATGAAATTTAAGAAGGGCAAGTGACGGGTTCTGCACCTGGGACACGGCAACCCTGGGTACATGGACAGAATGGGGTGTGAGAGGCTGCAGAGCAGCCCTGCAGGGAGGGACCTGGGGGTTCTGGTCCATGGCAAACTGAACGTGAGCCAACAGTGCCCTGGCAGCCAAGAGGCCAACGTGTCCTGGGGTGCATCAAGCACGGCATTGCCAGCTGGTCAAGGGAGGTGATTGTCCTGCTCCACTCTGCATTGGTGTGACCCCACCATGAGCACTGGGTGCAGATTTGGGTGCCACAGTGTAAAAAAAGACATAAAACTACCGGAGGAGGCCACAAGGCTGGTGAGGGGTCTAGAGGGGACATCGTGTGAGGAGCGGCTGAAGTCACTTGTTCTGTTCAGCCTGGAGGAAAGGAAACTCAGAGGGGATCTCACAGCTGTTCCTGTTCACAAGGGAGGGAGGTGAAACAGGTGCTGATCTCTTCTCTCTTGTGAACTGACAGGACTAGAGGTGATGGCAGGAAGATGTGCCAGGGGTGGTTTAGGCTGGATATTCTGAAGAGGTTCTACACCCAGGGGGTGGTGGAGCACTGGAACAGCTCCCCAGGGCAGTAACCATGGAACTGAGTCTGCCGGCACTCCAGAAGCATTTGGACAACGCCCTCAGTCACTCGGTGTGAATGTTGGGAGTGTCCTGTGTAGGGACAGGAGTTGGACTCAATGGTCCTTTAGGATCTCTTCCAACTCGGGTAATTCTATGATTCTATTATTCCTTTTCAAGTCAACAGGATTTATTCCTGGACTAAGGGTGCTGGAATCAGTGCACATATTAACATTTTGTATTTCATTAACAAGATATTAAAATGAAATTAAATTAGGAATATGAAGTGAAAACATCTATATGTGTGTGTATTCAAATACGCATTTAGATGACTGACAATTTGTGTTAGGAATAAAACTATTGCTATTTTCCGATGAGATATGGTTTATATTTAACTATTTTCATGAATCTCTTCTGGTAATATGTGGATTGGGATTCAGCATTTATTTAGTAATTCAATCCACAAATAATGATGGCTCATAGCTTTATATTGTACCAAAAATTAAATTCAATTAAGCAAACTGTGGTTCCTGTATGTTCCCTGCTGGAAATGAAAATGAGACAGTTTATAGATCAGATTTAGATCCTTAATTCAAAAAAATAAAGCATCATTAAATACATCTTTAACAGTTAGAAATCACTGTGGAAGTTTACATGACTGCATAGCTAATACACACAATTAATTTTGCCAGTGAAATAATTACTTTATTTTTTTGAAGCAAAAGTAAAGGAAAAAGAAAATTTAGGAATATGATGAATAATAGTAAAAATGTTATCAAGATAAAGCCTGGATTTTGTTCTAATGATGTACATGTGTAACAAATACGTTTTCATGGTTCGGACAAGACTTTAATGGTCCAGAGCTGATCTATCTTCAACAGTGTACTCCAACTGTTTTTGGGGGTTTGTTTAGCATTTATTTTGGGTTAAAGAAGGAAACTTAAATATCTTGTTGGCCTGTGCACCTGTCTGTGTGAAAGAAACTTCAGGACAAACAGATAGTAAAGAACAAGTGTCCAGATATTTTAAATCTATGTTTTTATCATTTATAAATGTTAAAGAAAGTTTATACTAAAGCACTTAATAAGTGACAATTAATTTATACTACATGAGAGTGATTGTAATTCAGTTAGTTATTGTCTTTGATGTGAAAATTAGTTGGAAAAATAGAAGTGGAGATTACTGCCCACTCCAGTAATTGCAGAATATGATGTATCATACCTCTCAAAGGCACAACAAATTTCAGGGTTGAGGTTATTTTGTAATTAAATGATATATATGAACATAATTTTGCTAACATCTATTCCTAAAAAATTAATATCAAAAGAATGCATTTATAGGAGTTCAATTGCAAGGAGCGACCTGTTCAATATGTAGAACCTAGCTCCATCTTACTGTTATAGTAAAATCTGAAAACAAATAACGAAACTTTTCCAAAATTTAATAGAAATAGGTTGGATAGATGGTTTTAACTTGTGTTAAATGATAGGGTGTCTTTCATGCAAATATATGGGAATATGAGTGTAGTGAGGCACTGGAACATGTTGTTCAGAGAAGCTGCAGATGCCCCATCACTGGAGGTATTCAAGACTAGTTTGGATGAGGTTTTGAGCATTCCAATCTAGTAGAAGGTGTCCCTACCCATGGCAACGGGATTAGAACTAGATCATCTTCAAAGTCCCTTCCAACACAAACCATTTTATGATTCCATGAAACTGGCAGACCTCCATAAGACCATTATTGAATACAGTGATAAGAAAGAGAGGAGTAACTTTCCTTAAATTGATTCAATAATTGGCGGTACTTTCAGACAATACGGGTCTTTGCTTCCTCTCTTAGGTGTGCATTTCTTTGGGAAGGCTTTCTTCAGTCCTTGTTCCTCTATATTTATTTCTGGCCTGATGCTCTTTTTTATTCATAGGACATATAAATTTCTGAGAAGAAATACTTGTTACTATTCCATAATTGAAGGAACTTCAATTTCTTTCGTTGTATTTTCTGGAATATGCTATCTCTGACATGTTTTTCTCCAATTTGTTTTTGCACAGTGTCCTATTCCAATGCAAGACACTCTTCCTTTCCTTGGATGTCGATGCCATGTGATAAATTACAATTAGTAAAAATAGAAGTGTTTTCTTGGCTGTGATGGGGAAGTTGAAGAAACTAAACTCACAGCCGATTTACCTGTAATAACACCAAAGAAGTGCACAAAGAAAGGCCCTGATCTCACCTGCAAGAGCAACTTGAATTCCCGCAATCCATGATGATTTAGTACCAAGAATGAAAGCAGAATCTACTGATTATTTCTGAAATGATTTCTGGGAAATCACATATGAGTAACAAGGTAGAAAATATGAATTACATAGGAATGTGAAGTTTCTTTGCTACATAATATCTTATTTTTGGGATTGGGTTGAGTCATTTGGTTTATGCAAGCCACTGGTCTGATGTCACAACACAATATACAGGGATTAAAGCTACTAAATCCTGGATTTCTCACAGTATGTTATATATAGGTAGCTTGATCTGCTTGTTATTCGAAATAACCAGAAGCCATATAACCACGACATCGCTGCTGAATATGAGCTAACAACTATGCCATGACACAGGGCTGATAACTTGCTTTCAGAGACATGCTAATGCAATCACAGACTTCTCCAATATATATCAGTATGGCACGTGGATTTTGTAACTTGTTCCTGGAGAAAGTACTAATGAAGCTGGTTAATTTTTATTTCTGATTTAGATACTGAGATAAGAAGCCCAAACTTTTCGAATCTGGCAAGTCTGTGCTAACAGGATCCTACATAATAGATGATTCATTGTTGTATTCATAGACTTCACTTCTTTAAATGTACAATAGATGTATTGTTGTAAAACAAATTTGCCATTTATGTCATACTCTTGCCAAAGTCCTGTGAGGTGTGTAAATTCTTGAAATACTGAAAGCCTCATCATGATTGTTAAGAGAAATACTTGTATGATATAGGTAAGGTTGAACTAGATTTTCTCAGAGGTCTTTTCCAACTGGGCTATTCTATGATTCTATGGTACGTACTATAATTTTCCACATAGGTAGCTGCTAGTATATTCATAGGTTTTCCCAATGAGATTTCCTCCTTGTGCTTTCTTATACAACTCTAGTTATTAATGCCTTTATGTACCTAATCAAACTGTGTTTTTAAAAGGAACTTAGAAATTGTCAGGGCTATTCTGTAAGGTTAAATTACATTGTCCACGTGATGGCACTTAGAAAAAATGTAGAGGTGGAAAAGTATCAATAGCCACTTTTAATGTCCAGTATTAAGCTTATTTTTGTTATCTTTCTGGCAGTTTGACAGTCTCCAGTGTTTATCCAAAGTGCATGTTAGCATTATGTTCCTTTGTAAGCATCACACGTGGAGGCATTTGGTGAGCTCAACAGGTAGGATAATTTTGCGGGTAATATATCATTTCACTTATGACTCATCCTTCTTAAAATCTTTTGGATTTTAGTCATTATGTAAATTCTTTCTAATTATTCATTTCCCTAAACAACTTGAACTCAGAACTAGAATGACTTTATGCTGAACTTCATGTTGTGGTAGAAGGTTATTTCGAGATATATAAAATATACTTTATGTGTCCAAAATATAAAATATTGACTCCTCTGTCATGCATGTTGTGGATGGTAAACCAAAACTAATGACCTGTATTTTTTGGTCTGCTGTCAAGCCACCTTGACATTTTGATTAGTTTTGATTTTATTTTGCTTGTGTGATATCATTTTGTGGTAAGTGAAGGAGAAAATAGCTTTGCAATACTCTGGATGTTTTTCTTATATTTTACTCTATAGCATACCCGTTGCTCATTCCTATTTAAAATATAAAGGAAAAAAAAATGTTTGCTGTCAAGCACATGAAAGAAAAGTTGGAAACAGTGATAGGATAGCTAAGGAGGAAATCAAATAAGATGCTGGAGAAACCTCCCTTTACAAGAGTATGAATGGAATATAACACAAAGAGTTGGAAAGCCAGACTAACTTACATCAGGAAACTGAACTCTGTGTCCTGTAGGCATTCATTGGTGCTTGTAGAGGACAGAGGACATTGCTGGGCATAATTCCTTGTTGAGTAAGGAGGGAGATACACCCGGGAGATGAGGAAAAATACGATACCTTCAATAGGTGAGGGCTCAGAAGGGTGGCACACTAAATGGGTGCTGCCCTTGGAAAACCCTGAAGTGCTTTGCATGTTGGGTCACTTACCCTGTACATTGACCTTCAGTTTATAGGCACATTTTCAGATAAAATTTTGTGCAATTCAGTAGCACTCTGGCTTGTTACCCCTGCCCATAGGAAAAAACAACAAAAAAGGATGGGGAAATGAAACCCTTGTTTTGTTATGTCATAGCTGTAAAACTGTATTGAAAATGTGAGGCAAAGAAGCTAATGTAGTCAAGAGGATATGAATTTCAATTGTCACACATTTTTCCTGTGAAATGTAAGCGGCCACTATCTGGAAAAATTGTGTGTTTTGGAGCTAGCAGTACTCAGAGTCACTATTCATGATTACAGATGGCTTTAAGGGCAAGCAAGGCCAATTACTGAGCTGATGAGCACTGGTTCCCCAACTGAATAGTGAGATTAGTCCATGGTGGCTTATGCCACACCTGTGCTGTAAGCTTCTTCTCATGTACTTTGAGTTTGTTGTTGCTGTCCTTGGATGCAATAAGCACTCTTAAGGTGCTGGCATTGCCCTGTAGTGGGTGAGGTCCAAGTGAGATAGGCAGAGCAAAGGTAGATGCCCCTGCATCACCAGCTGCTGAAGGATATGTTCTGCTGAAAGTATGTTCCACTGCAGGGGGATGGCCAGTCCTGAGGCCTTTGGGACCCAATTCAACAGAGACCTAAAGTAATTGATCAACCTTAAACAGATAATACTAATGAATCAGTTAAGATTTGGGCAATTGAAACTCTTGATAAGAAGAATTTTCTCATGACTTTCCTCTGACTATCTCTGCTCTGAAATTCTACAGCGTGTTGCACTCCATATTTCAGCTGAGATCAGCAAGTGGCATGCTCCACCATGTTCCAGATTACATCTGTAAAGTTTTACTGTAATTCCCTTAAGGATATATTCAGGAGGGATCTGAACTTCAGTGGAGTTCCTTGAGGTATAAGCTTGAGTTCCTTTAGTTTTCAAATGGTTTTGCTTCCTCTTCAGACAGTCGTGTCGATGTTACTGCTGAAACAGATTCAGCCTTTCTTATGAAAGTCTAGGAGGAGACTTTTCCATAATCATTTTACTATAAACCAATGTCTTTATTATGATTTTTCATTGTATAGATTTTCCCATTGTTCCTGAAAGGTGAAATATTCTGCTAAACAGTGCAAGCATTCAGTAACATGTGAGAGCATTTCTTTTATGCAGCAAAGCCCATTAGTTAATATATTTCTAGATTTCTTATGATTAATAGCATAGGAAAATTCTTCACTGAGAAAACATTATCTTTTAAGATCTTGTAAGTTATTACTCAGTGACAGAATAACTGTTCGGGAGCGATAAATCTGTCACTAACCTAACAGGAGAAACCAATTTTTCATTAGTCATCTTTGAGACTAGTATGCCTAGTTATTAAGAGAAAACATCGGGATAAAATTTTGCTCTGATATAACTTGAAGCATTTTCAGACTGCTCTAGGTTTTAATGCTTGTGTCATTTACCAGTTAAGTATTTCCAAATAACTTGCCATCTGGTACTGAAGCATTTAGAAAGGCTATTCCCATTGAAATGTGTTAGATACCCATGAGCTCTTGAAAAGTGAACTAAAAAAGGCTTAAACAGAACCATGGATACTGAGAGCTTATAAAACAGACTTTCAAATCTTTCTTTTGTTTGTTNACTGTAATATAGCACACTAGCGGTTCTGTATTTTACAAGTAGACAATAAATATATTTTTGTTTCTCATTTCTGCAATTTAAACAACACAAGGTAAAAATCAAAAATTTGCAGCTTAGTTTTGAATTTGTGAAATCTGAAAAATGCAGTTTCTTTTGTTTGTTTTTTTTTTTTTTTTAAGTTTATAGGTATCAAAGTGTGACTGTTCATCGGAATTTCAGAATAATTTATCTGCTATTTACCTGCCTAAATCTTGTTTTCTTTCAGACTTTGAGTCTCCTGATGTTTCTATTAAGATTTGTACTTATAGAATTCCTTTTAACTAAATATATCAGTCATCTTGTGGATGGATGGACGGAGGCAAATACATAATGCATTCTACTTATGAGTTTAAAACCATAGAAATATCTATATAATCAGGAGCAGATATTCTTTCCTCTAATTTGCAATATCTAGGCTTGTGTTAGGCTTGTATTTAAAATGTCAAGTTATGTTAATTTCTAAGTGATCTGCAAGTGTAAGCATCCATCATGTGTGTATCTTGGCTGGAATCTGTCATATATTGATGCTTAAAAGAAATGTAATAGTACTTTTTTTATCAAAAAATTTCTTTTAGAAAAGAAATTAAGCACAGATGACTCAAGGTATGGGCAAGTTATTGTGAAAACGGATTTGAAAACAGTGATTGCTGAAGACTTCTCTTTTCAAATATACTGTGAAGTTTCAGATTCTGAAAGTTTCTTATAAGATTATATTTGTTCAGGTGTATCATTACACCACATAAATCTGTTAAGAATATAACTTTGAAAGATGGGAAACAAATGTGTGAAAATCACTTAAATTTATTCTGTTGGCAACGAGTGTAGTGCAACAATTTTACTGATTTCTGTTTATTATCAATTTAATATATTCCCATTTATCTTAGTATTTTATCAATTTTACCAATTTTTACCAACTTATCCTTACTTTTTGAAGAGATTTATTATGTTTTATCAAGTATCTCAAAAAGTTCTTCAGAAACCTTTTAATAATGCAATTAATGAGAAACTTCAATATGACTCTCTAGTGTATTCAGAGAATGATAGAGTGTTTAATCTTAAATGGGTTAAAAAGATATGGAATGGAATGATAGACAGAGCTTTGATCCTTTAATATTGTTCAGACATGCACATTAAAAGAAACCCTGGAAATCTTTTCTATTGCTTTAATTTTACTTTATTTCTATGCCCACAGCTAACTCTGAGCCTTCAGTGTGTCCTTTTCTCACCATTTTGGTCAGAAGGATCTAAGATTTAAAATTAAAATAAAAAGTTGGTAATCTAATTTGAGACAGTTGACTGACAAAACTAATTAACTACTCAAAGACAATCTATAAGGATAAAGACTCTGAAACTTGAGACAATGAAAACAAGACAGAGTTCCTCTGAATCCTAGCACTATTACTTCCTAGTGTTAATATTTGTCAGGCAAATTCTGAATAATATTTTCCATTTAAAACTGTATTTCCATTAAAATTTAATTGTGAGAGCAATATATGTAAATAGTCTTTTATAAAAATGTAATATTTATAACACAAAAAACTTTAATGAGTTGTCTGTCTCCAAAGATCTAATTAGCTGCCTCACAAAACACATTCTCTCTAAATCTGTTAAGAGAAGTCTGTTTTGCTTGCTCAGATCACATCAATGACCACTGAGATAAGTAATTTACCAATTTTGGAAGATATAACTAACCTACAGGTTTCTATAGTATATACTTTTTTATCTTTATTTAAAATGGGAAAAAATAATAAATTTCCATTTATAATGGGAAGAATTCAATGCCTGTAAAATAATTTGTGTCAAAAAATAGATAGCTATGTGGACCTGTAAATGAGACAGAAGCCATAGTACTTCACTGGCTGTGCTTAGTATTAAATGGCATCGTTTTTTCCATATGTTGTTTCTGTAATTGATGCGTCTACAATTTTACAAAATAATAACATGTTGTAAGTGGGAAAACGGATCTACTTCATAAGGAATGTGGTTAAACAATGCATATAATGTCAGTCTCCTGTCACGGTTATCCCTGCTGCTGTTGTCTTAAATTAAGGAGACGACGAAATGATACACTTCAGTTTGTGAATGTTAACATCCACAGAATGGAAAATATGAGTCGTAAACTCATTTTCATCTTCATTGAGGACTTAAAAATCTGCTTAGCTTTGTACCAGCATAACTGAACCCCTTCCCAGACCAAGGATTTCTTTTACTTGTAGGCTTCTTAGTAATAACATTTCTCTTGATGTTTCTATGCCAAAACCAGTTGAATTATTCCTTTCTTTTTTTACCACATATAAAAAAAATCCAACTGTAAATACCTCTATCCAATTATTGATTATGTGTCAAAAGTTAGGGAACAACAAAACCTAAATTTTCATAACAGATGACAAGCATTTATGTGGTGCACATACATGCTTGCTAATAAATTTGTTTTGTATTTGTTAAACTGTGTTAGGCAACGTAACCACTTAAAGTGGAGAGGCTCCCGTTAGTTTATCATTATTTTAATGGAAGACTTTGGAGACTGAAAATTAAGTACTCCATGGGCCTGTTATGCAGATAGATATCTACTTATTTATAATACATACACACAGATATTTATACATTTAGCCACGATGAGGTCTGATAGATGCTGTGAAAAGAGCCGTGGGTCTAGTTACACACCAGAATGTGCGCTTACACAAAAATGTAAATATATATTTGCAACATCCCATCAGAAAACAGGCAGAAGAAGGGGAAGACATAAGAAAAACACACATGAGATTTTTGAGATGAGACTATAAGAAAGTAATGGGTGTGTGTTTCTGACCTGGTAACTGAATAGGAGGGGATTTTAGCATCAAATTTCTACCAGGTTTTGTAGGTGCGGAATTCATGATGTCCAAGTAGACAATGTGGTGAGTATTTTGCAGTAATTTTTAGCATAGGATATTTGCTCTCTATTTTTAAGGACATTAAACAACATTATGTAACGTAAAAGCCAATGTTCTACCAGTCTTATTTATTTACACAGTAAAATAAAGACAAGTTTATTAGGAATGAAATCACTTAACAGTTGCATTTACAACTACAATTAATTTTTTTCAATAAATGAAAATTACTATTACTGCTTTAGCTCACCCATTTACTTTATGTTCTGACGCGTTCTGGATAGGGATTGTTTATTTCAAACCCCCTGGGATACAATGAGAGAATGGGGCAGGGAAAATAAGGACAAAACATGACCATGTAAAACTCTTTTTTTTTTTTTACGTAACTCTGCGGTACAGAGGCATTAAAAGAAGATTAAAGTTACAGGATAGAGGACTGATGGTATTAGCAAATCCTACTGATGTCATTGCTTAGAAAAGAGCCAGAATAATGTTAATGTGTTATGAGTAATGGCAGGACAGGATGGACCCTAATGTTAATGGGATTCTCTGGGCAGGTTTATGGATCAAAAGGAGGCATACAAAGGCTGCAGAATGACTTTCCCCATCGGGGGATTTTGCCCTTTCAGAGGGATTTTGTGTTCTTTCTAGCAGCTGCGTGGAAGGCATTCCTCAGGGTTCAGTACCTTGGAGTCCGTGTGCCTCTGGGCAGATCTGAAGCATTGGCAGCTCTTGTTTCAGAATAGCAAATTGACAAAGGGATGTAGGTGGACTTCACAGCCACCAAAAGGCATGGGTTTTTGTTTCTGCCGTCCTCTCTCTGTGCATAATGCCAGTCAGCTTCAATATATGCAAGTAAAGGGATTCCTGCATTTGGAAAAGCTAATTGCATTACACTTTTGTAGAAGTGCTTGGATTAGCTTATCATAAAAAGTGTCTTTCACAGCCAAATCTGAATAAAATTTCTCTACATACACCTATTGATACTGCAAGTGAACAGAATGGATCAAGCAATTCGTTAGGTTTTTGTTGGTGTGTGTTCCTGATGAGAATTCCATCATATTCTGGAATACTTTATGGTTCTGGAGAAAATGTTTAAGTGACGGCAAGTCCTTAGAGAGGAGGTGATTTCATTTTCAGTAAAAATGCTGCATCTTTTATGTGTTATGCCCACCCTTAGTCATCTAACTTCTTTTAGAGTACTGACTACTTTTAGGAGAGGTCCAAATGAGCAGCAACTTAGAATAGCCTTGTTCCATGTGCGGAAGATAGAAGACTGTTGAAGCAGGAAGGGAAAAAAAAAAAATGATGATTTAACTGTCCTGGGGGATTAGGAAACCGAGATTATTATAGATATCGATGAGGGCTGGAAATCTACAGATGTCTTAGCAGAAGAGAGAAGCTTAAAGAATCATCTAAATGTCCTTTAATTAACCATATAAGTGTTATGTATACGCTTGGCTGTACGTTTCATTTTCTCACAACTATCAATTTATAATACATGCTGATGAGATGAATTTATCAATATTTAGTAATTTTTTTTCTACTTATTTCTGTATTGTATTTACTCATAAACCTGTGGTAAGAAAATGAGTGTTCTTTAGTCACTGTGCCCTCAATGCAGTTTTAGGGATCTAATACATGACAAGGGTGATCTTTCACTAATAGTGTTGTTTGTTTGCTGGGAGAAAAATCTTGACGATGACAGCAGTGGGAAGGATTGAAGCCAAGAAACAAATAACTCTTCATGCTTCACTCACACTTACTAATTCTATACCTGGTATTCAAGCTCAAAGAGGGGAAAAATAGAGGGAACTTGGCTCAGCTTAAGTTGCATTCCTTTTTTTGTCCTCATGGAAGCCGATTATTGGTCCAAAAGGCCTCAGTCCAGGAGAAAGAGGTTGGTTAGAAATACCAGAGCAGTGTAGGAGCACATAAGCTCAGTCTGGTATTGTGGATGTAAGCAATACTGCGGTAATATTGATGCCTAATAATTTTTGTATTGGATATATTTAAGATTATAATATACTTATGTATTGGTATATCACCTGTTACTGAGCCAAGTCATCTTTCCTCTTAAAGTTCCTGTTAATAATGCAATGACGTTATATACACTGAGTCTTGTTCTACATGAGTTAAATATTTCGAGCATCAGAAAAGGATTTATGTCATCGTTGTTTATGTAAAGATTTTGGTGAACACTTTGGTAGTTGAACTAGTAGGTAATTGGTAATGAAACAGATTCCATAGAATGTTCTGGTGTAAGTTTTTGAAAAATGTAAATTCCCTTTGCTGCTGAAGTTGTGGCTGCCTGTCTTGTGATGATGATACGGTGAATGGCAAACTATGTAAGTTTTAATTTTAATGGGAGAAATCCCAGCATTACTGAGGTGTACAAAGCTTAGAAATTTATTGTTTTGTAAATCTTATCTGGATAAAGATTTGGGTTTTTTTCCTTTACGCTGACCTTGTTACTTGGATCCTTGTATTTAGCAGTATGTGCAGTAACTTCAATTAAAAGGTTTGTTTTTTTTTTCAAGAAAACAAGGTATTTTTCCTTTTTCCTTGAGAATATTGCTTTCCTTCTGAAGCTGACCCCAGAAAATCTTGGCAGATTGTTGTATTTGAAATTACTAAAGATTAGCTTTGTCTCCCAGGTAAGCCTGGGAGAAAACACAAAATACTTAATTTTATGTGTTTGAAATACCTATATTTGAGGAAGTGAAAATATTTCAAGCAATAATAATGTTGTTGAAAACTCTTCCTCATTTTCATTTTTGCTTACCAACTAGCCAAAAGAAAGCTTAACTAATAATTATTTTCTTTCTCTGCAACCGATCTTAACAATAATCCTTAACGTGGTTGGGTTTTTTTTGAAGTTTCCCATGAACTATATAAACATAAGAGTTATTTTGTTTTCAGGGAGTTTAATTCGGTAATTTTACATTGTAGACACATTTCTGAGTATACATATTGCTTTCTGGTTTATTTCTTGGTTATATTCAGGCTTTTTTATGTGTATCTGTAAAGAATAAATATAAAAATGTACCTTTATACTTAGAAAATCATCCTTCCAGCTGAAGGATGATTTTATTTTATGATTTTTATTTTAGAATTTTATTTTATATTTGAAGTAAAGACACTTGATCCTTTCTTGGGATGCTATCCATAAGTCAAAAACTCTTCTAAACTGATTACTTAACATATTTCATTTTGCAATGAGCATTTGTAGTGTTATTTTTAGCAATTTAAAATGCTTTTTCCTGTAATCACAGTGACCTGAGTCGTCATTTTTGGTGGCTTTCTATTACTTCTGTATTTTGTGCTCTAGTTATTCTATTAGTATCTACAAGTAAAGAGATGAATCTAATTTTTCCAAGCCTTTGAGATACATTAGATTATCTACCATTTCTTTCATGATTTTTCCAAGTTCTTAATGAAGTTCATTTTTCCTTAGAATTCAGAAAGAAAAAGGCAAGGTTGTCTCAATGGGAAAAATGTGCCAGTGCAGGTAAATAGTCGCTAAAGACTCGTCTGGAAAAGAAAACATGGAAAACAGATTCCTAGAGCTTTCTTTGCTCTTTGAGTTTCTCGGCGCTGCAGGGCTGTTCTTTTGGTTAACAGTGCTTGCCACACCAGTAACCTGATTTGGATGGATTTTCATGTTCAATGCTGTCAATTAGTGAGTTGAAAAAGACAACAACTATGATCAGGTGATAGAGAAGGGACGTCGGTGGCAGCAGAAATCCAGATTAAAGAGAACCCATCAGCCAGAAATCTCAGAGTTCTTACTGAAGTCAGTTGAAATGTCTCCAGTACTGGAAATATGTTTTCCTTTCAAAGAAAGAGGGAGTAATTTTCTTGATATCAATTGCTCTATTTCGTCCATAATCTTTGTATTGTTATTAAGATAAAAGGAGAGCAGAATGGGTCTACTAGGCTTTTGTAATGATTATGAACAGAAAAACATAGACACAAATTTATACTACTGCTTTTATCAAAGTCTATGAGAGATAAAAGAAAAAGAGATGGATATCTCCCGTTCTCATAAGATGTTAATGAAAGATTTAATTAGCAGTAGCAAAATTGTTGTATAATAAATCAATTAATCTCTCCTGCCCTTTCCCTTGTGAACCTTTAAAAAACCCCTCACAATTAATTAATTGAGACCTTTTGTCATTTAATCATTGCCCTACATCCCTGAATTATCTTGTGATGTATTAGAGTAAAAAGTCATATTTTTGATACGCATGAGATGACCCTTCTAGCTTGATTTAATTTACAGCAGTTTTACAGAATAATTTAGAACAGATTTTTTGTTGCTTAGTTTGAATTTTGGAGGGACCTTCTCACTGATATGATTGTTCATGATGAAAATCTGACTATAAAAAATATAATACATATTGCAAAATAGGTAATGTATATAGTTATATTTTTAAAACTATATTATAACATTTAATCTGCAATACCCTTTCTTTTTTTAATTCCTTTTCATCTTGCTGCCTGTGTCCTTTGCACCTCAGTATTCAAATCAGATCACAGAGGGAGAAACATCTGTTCTAGAAATGTTATTATGAAGAGGATGGCACTTAGGGCAATTCCTTAATTTTTTTAATATGGTAAGAACTTAGCTGTGTGTTACCTCATATTTCTCTCATATCAAAACACTCATAAGTATTTGAAGTGAAAGACAAGTGCAAGATTTGTCTTAATATTGCTGTCCTTGAGCCACTTATCTTGAGCTCAACCTTTACTCATTCCCTCAATTACTACGTCTGAAAAAATAGGTCAATAAATCATCAAAGTTAATTAGGATGTGTTGGATATCTTTAGAGAAAAGATGTTGTTATTAATAGCTATCTTTTTATATCTTCCCTTTACTCGTATTTATGGATTAACATGCTAAATGCATAATTTCATATACTACTTCAGGTGCTTTCCACGTTTACCATGCCCCTGTCTGAAGTCCTGACACGAGAGAACTGCAGCTGGCTTCTCACCAAAGGTCAGCAGATGTTTGAGTAACTTCTTTGCTTTTAAGGTGACAGCGATTATGCTCTCTCTGCTGTTTCGTGCGTGTGTGTGGTTAAAATATATTCAAATTTAAAATAAAAATTCAAAAATGAGTAATACATATTTATAAGAAATTCTTATTATTGGCAAAGTTTGTTTTGCTGACACTGTTTATAAAAGCACAGGTGTGCGATAAAAGCTTTTGGATTGAAAGAAATATGCTCCTCAGTTTTGATTGGGCCATTCTTTTCTTTTTCTTCTGCCTTTTATGAATCACGTTCCATCTTTAACAAATTATCTACTAAAAAGTGATCAAGATGCTCTCGAGTATTCAAGTTGCCACAAGCATTCGAAAAACTTTCTGCTTGTCTTGGTTTAAGTTGTCATCTTAAAAACGCAGATCAAATTTTCACTTCACTGTAGTAAATGCACTTTGATTAATATTGTATGCTGTATTTTTATATATGGGTTTGGGACTTGTTCTTAAATCTACAGTGAGGAGATATTGTCTAGAAGGTCTTGGAGAAAGAAAGATTGAAGACTTTTACTAGCAGGGAACTAAACCAACAGGTGCCGCATTGATGCAAGCAAGCACCTGAACTCTCCTGTGTGGGTTCCAAAGCGCATCCTTTTCTTCTTGTCCAATTGACTTTTTCCTGTGGGGAATGCGACAACAGAGAGCAGAGAAAATGTGTTTGAGAAAGGTGATTTGACAAATGTTACGAAGGCCTTTCTTTCTGTTTCTTGTCCAAACTGCAGCTATGCCTTTGCTGAAAGGATTTATGCATTACTGTGTCCAGTTTGCCTCTTCCAAACTAACGACTGCGTGGAAGGGAATGTCTCCAGAAAGACTAAAGCAGATGTTGAAAGGAACTAGATAAACGAGCATCGGTATTCATGAAGTAATTGGGTAAGAGCAATGCAGCAGTGCTGTTGATGTGGCGTGGCTGGCAGTTATCGACAGGCTTTCTTAGCTTTCACACACAAGACGAGTTTTAAACCTAGTTCATTGGGCTGTAACAAACCTGTTTCTTGTTGGTTGTCAGTGAATCAGAACGATGCGGAGCATCTGTGGTTATTGCATGAGATTTCTCCTAGGACCACCAAGCTGGAATTTACTTGTAAGCAAATATGTTAAAGCATAATGTCTGTCAATTGGATTATGCCCAGGGTTTTTTCACTAATTTATGATAAAAAATGTAAACATGTTGATAAAAGTTTATCTTCTGTTTGTCAGATGGGTTTTGTCCCTTAAAAAGAACCCCAAATAAATACAGAATAGTTTAGCCTTGCATACCTAGTGCTTTATACTTATATTAATATGGGCATTTCTCAATCATGAGAACGAGGCCGCAAAAATGAAAGTAAATCATTCTAAAATAAACTGGTTTTCAGAATAACTGACTGACTTTAAAACAATGCATTGATAAAAACACTAAATTACAGTTCAATTGTTGAGAAATTCCATGTGTGTAAGTAAGGACAAATAAAGACTTGGTTCAGAAAAGTGACAGCAATACTTGCTTTAAATACTAGGCATTTTTTGGTTTATGGTTTTTTTTTATCCTCATCCCACCCTTTGCTCCCTATCCCAAGAAGGCAATATCAGAATATTAAATACAGAATTGTAAGTTACCAGATTTAAGTCAATGACCTTAAAGAAATATATTAAAAATTCATAGTTTTTTTCTTTATTTTTTTTTTTCTAGAAAACACCTCCTGCTAGACATTTTCCTTGCCTTAGTAAAAGGAAATGCAAGGATTATTGTGAGGATAACCAAGTCAGAGCAATTTGGGATATCCTTGAGAGCTTAGAATAAATCTGAGGCAACTGAACCATTAAGGAATCAGTATTAACTGCTGTAGATTTTTTTTAATTTTTTTTTTTTTTTTCAGCAAGCTTGTAAGCCTCCTGTTGTCCGTTATTTGTGTGTTTTTTTCTTTAACTCTGTGCTACAATTATGAAAGATACTGGAATAGAAACATTACTAAGCAGATGTTGTACTTGAAAGTGAGTCCAGTTCATTAAATGTATTTGTCTAATTTAAATTATTTACTATTATTTTTTAAAAAATCTTTTTAAAAAGAGAAATACCACAGACATCTGAGTTTATTCCTCCTAAAAATAATTATATTTCACTTATTAAAATTTAAAGCTAAGAAACTGACAGCTGGCAAATTATAAACTCTATATTCCTTTTGTATATGATAAAAATCCATGTTTAAAATATAAAAATTCATGGGTTGTTGTGGATGGTAGATAGTATATGAAGTTATTAGAGGGAATATAAAATGGAAGTCCTCAACCACAGAGCCCTGCTATTTTGCTCAATTTCTTTGTAATAACTTTAAGTCAAATGTACCATTTTCAGATGTAGGTTGAGGCAACTCCCACCACCTTTCAAAATCTTTGTTTTCTCTATTTTAAAATTCTGAAACTAATGATTTTTTTTTTTTTTTTTTTTTTTCCATCAGATGCCTAAAATTTCTATTTTAGGTTCTTGAAAATGCTTTAAAATATTTTTGGGGATTTTTTGAAGGTAAGTCTAATTTGATCTGTACTATGATATGGCAACACTGAACAGAGCTATGAAAGAGTATCCCATGGACTTAGGAGACAGTCACAGACAAGATCTATAGCTTTCACTATACTGCTTTTACGTCATTTCTCTCAAATATTTCCAGTTTGAAGTATCAGCATGAATTTGCCAAGAACAAAGAGTGATTGGCCATCCTGATTGGCTTCTGTGATGAGATGACTTACTGTGTGGATAAGGGACTGCAGCGTAGATACTGTTGATTTTAATCAATGTACCAGCTTGTCATTTAAATCTCCCTTGGAAATTTTATGTTGTCATGATATTCAATTCGCTTTCTTTGCAGAAGCCATTTGTGAAATACTGTGGGGAAGCTGAAGGAATATTATTACTACTTTCATTATTATTATTGTTGTATTGTTACTTATTATTATGTATTATTATTTATTATTATGTGTTATAATTTTCCCCCTGTTTCTCTGGTGCAGAACCTGGATTGTCAATCTTCATACCATTCTTGATTTTTAAGAGCAAGTTGGTTTTATTATATCAAAGATGTTTATTGAAATTGACCTCAAGTTTCCTACAAGCAGCTTTCTCAATGCTAAATATTGTTAACACCTTAAAAATAGCTCTTGTTTTCTGTATGCAATAGGTCATGAACTAATGTAGGCCCTGTAGGATAACTAGACAGGTCTGTATGGGTCCGAACTCCGAGGACACTTTTCAATGTAATAATGTGAAAGTGTGTTATTTTCTTATTTTCTTTTAACTATTTTTTTTAACCCGGCTTCCTTCATCCAGTAATTCATTAAACCACTGACTCTAATTCACAAGTGTGTTTCCCTTCACAGCCTAAGAGTACAGAAATATGCCATAATGATATGCCAGGAGACATTCTCTTCTTTATACAAGTAGTTTTCTTGATCTTATTGCTGAGAATTCAATCTTCATGTAAAATATCCTCATGAATTTACTTGCAGTCAGATGAGACATAAATGCCCAAAGCAGAGATTTGAGATATTTTGCCTCTATATTTTTTCTGTTTGGAATTTGATTTCAGCAGTCTATCTCCACAGCTGCCTCCTACTTGCTCCACTACCACAGTCCTTCATCTGCTCTTCCTGTGTACAAGCAACCAACAGACTAAATTTTAGCTCCATTTAATTTCTGTCCTTCAGTCCTGACCATTTTGACCAGTCCCTGGCTTAGATACCACCTTTGCCCATATTTCAAGGCAGTTATACATTGGAACTTGCTGGTGATGTAAGTCAGCTCACCTAAAAGTTAACCATAACTAAATATAACTGTTGATAATGAGAGAGAAAAATAGCTGGATAAGTCCTAGAGTAACCATTGAAGTTAGTTTAGGGAAAGTAATTCCTGAGTTAAACTATTCTTGGAAGATGAATATGCTTTCAAGATATGTTTTTAATTTTTTTACTTTTGTGTGTCGTTCCCTATAAAAAAAAGCAAAGTAACCTGCTTTCACAGTAACTGGAAGACTTTGGTCATCTTCATTATAGGCAGATAGATATAGATTTATGTGGAAGGGTGATGTAAGGACATTTTTTTCTGTTCTGAATTATCCAAGTACTCAGAGGGGGTAACAAGTCAAGCCATTTTCAGAACTCTTCAGCTACATATTATTCACTTATGTGGGAGCTAAGATCGTCCAAAGGAATCTATTCTTGGTTTCAGTGCTATATGCTTATTACTATTATATTTTTCGGATTGAAAGTGGCGCTTAGAGAAAAAAAACATATAGTAAGTTACTGTACTATGTTGGAGTCTGAGAACTGCCTCTAGACTCCAGGCTTCTTGCTCTAGGCTCTCTTGCCCCAAACTGGGAATAAGCACCTGACAGCTTCCCCAACCTCTGCTGCTTAGTGCGTGTTTGTAGACCTTGAGAAAAGTTCCTTTTAACTGGTTGCATTTGCACTTTACTGTGCCAGATCAATGTGTGTTATTACCAAAGGGAGTGGCATCCACTTCAGCTGCTGCTGTTCAGTTTGACAGTGATCATGAATCAAAGACATCAGCTGCCACAATTCAAACTGGAGTATTAAGGGGAATCAATGGCAATTTACATTAGTACATCGGGCTATGAATAGCAGCAACTGAGGTGGTCAAATTCGCTTTTTATTGAGTTTCTCTGCATTTTGCCAGTAAACTTGGCTGCAGAGCTTTAAATCCAACCTACCTTACATCGCTAGGTTTTGCAAGAGCCTTTCTGATGTGCCTTTCCCTAGGGCAGAAGATTAATTCATTTTTAATAATAGCAGTAAGAATAATAGAAAACTCATCTGGGGCTACCAAGGGACACATTGCGTGGTTCAGAATACTTTTCAAATAAGAAAAATGTTTCTATAAAATCTGGAGGCAGCTGGTTCTTAGTGGAAGCTAAAAAGTTATTAATCAATCTTTTCTAATAATAAGACCAGCTGAACCTTATATGACAGTGATTATAATAGACATAGAGTTTCCATGCTGGGTGCAGGTAAAAGAAGCAGTTATTTTCTGTGTGTTCAGGTTTCTAAATGTGAACATATGGATTACACCATAGCATTAAAAAGCTATATATGTGTTCCTTCTCTTCTGTAATATCCCATCTTGATTACTTTTTTTAATTTTTTTTAACAGTACGTTTATGAAAGGCATTTTCCTTGCGGAATTACCTAATGCCAAGGACAGAGACGCTACCTCAATGTCCAGGTACTCAATCCAGTTATAATGACATATACATATAGATTAGGCGTCATGCCTGGATTCTAGCAATTCCTCTTGATCTCATCAATTTTATCATCAGTGGAGGGAGATGAAAAGACACAATGTGATTCCAATGGTGTTAGTTTCAGCTGTATGTTTTCAACTACGCTGTATACTGAAAACAGTCACATCTCTAACCAAGCTACATAAATATGGAACTAGTTAGACTGTTAGCAGAGTAGTTTTATTTTACATAAAACATATATACACTTCATTGTTGGATTGATTTCAGATGCAGTAAAATAATTAGAAGCAGTGATTTCTCATTTTTTTAACTCCAAATTACAACTCCTAGTTAAGGTTTAAAAGTTATTGTTTATTTATTTAAATTGTGTTTTGTCTGGTTTTGAAATCTCAAGTTTTCAAAGGTCTGTTTTGAAATTTATTATTATATTTCTTCATATGCAAAAATTATTCATATATTTACATAAAGAGTGATATTAAGTATATTCCTTATGAAAAACCTTACATATTGTGTTGTCAGTTTACCATTGGGGAAATCTCATTCTAGATTAAATAGTTTTAATGTAGCCAGAAAAGAAAACACACACACACAATTTGCGTTAGTAGTAGTATTGTTTTTCTAAAGATTTAATTTACTTTTGAATGTAGTTTTTAAAAAATTCCTCTCTACATCTGCCCTGGATCCAATCTACTCTGATTCCTTCTTTGATGTCTTTCCTGAGCTGGGTTTCTGTTCAGATTTCATTTATCAGTCTTTCATTTGTCTTGGAGGGTTTTCCATACTTTTCCTCCATTTCCAGCCAATAGCAACCTTATTTGTTTTGGTTCAGTCGATTCTCAAACAGTTCCCTTTCTATGTATCTACCTGCAGATTGCAATCTAAAGTGTTGAAATTTAATTTAAGGAGGAAATTCCTGCTGTCTGTCGATATGAATATCAGTCAGTCTTCCTTATCAGCCAGTCTTATAGCAATTACTTTACATTTTATTATGTGACTAACATGTCATATGTATTTTGTAAATAAACATGCTTAATGCTTCATATTATTTTTGTAAACACTATAAATCAATTTTTTGTCAGTAAAATCCTTTAATAAGTCTTTTGCATAGCCTGGTTTTTTTATAGTTTATCTGTGGGATAATCCTATTTTGATGTTTTGCTGCATGCTACAGATTATTACGAGAGCAATTGCTTTAGGAAAATTTGGATGCCCAATAGAACTGGGCAATATTGGTGGATGGAGCAAGTGTTGGTCATTTACATTTTAATTATGAAATATTAATTCACAAAATAAGTGCTGAATGAATTGTCTTTGAACCTACGTGTCATGTAACTAAATATTGATTGTTCTCTTGTTAGTGGCTAGAAGGACATAACTGTTCGTTACTAAGCCGATTCTTCTTGCTCAGGGACGTTTCATGCTAAAGTCATGATTAACCACAACTATTCTAGCCTAACATAACTATCTCTGACCAAAACAAGAGCCATTATGAATGTGTGTGTCTGTTCACGTAAGCACAGTCTCTGGTCCAAACTCTTGCGGTAGCCTTTCCTAATTTCTTTATGATATCAGAATCTTCATTGGTAAAGGCTGTATGGAATTATAAAAGTTTTATATAAAAGTGTCTTAGTTTGGATGAAAAACAAACCCACCAAACACTGCTGAAGTGATTTTAATGAGAGACTGTGCAGAATAGATAACAGTTCTTTGCTACAAGCGTATGTGTGCACAGAACAAAGTCAACACAAGTGCGACTGAGATGTTAAACCGGATCAAGTCCGGTATCCGAGCTCTGGTGATGCCGTCACTTTAAGCTGCAGCTCCGCTCCAGGCAGCCGCCTTCTCAGCGCTGATCCAGGTCGTTATTGATCACACTCGCACTCA
>VWPV01027494.1:0-17638 GCA_013389885.1 Geococcyx californianus | reverse complement strand
TGTGTGTGTAAGTGTATGTGTGTGGATAGGGATACCTCTGTGTGTGGAGTGAGGGGTCGGGATGTGTGTGTGTAGGAGACTTGGGGAGAGGGGGAGGTGTATGTGGGAGTGTAGGGGAGGTAGAATGTGTGTATGTGAGGTGCATGGGGGACTGTCAGGGGTGCATGTGAGGCAAAGGTCTGTGGCATGCAAGTGTGTGTGGGAGCATGTGGGTGTGGGTTGTGTGGAGAAGGGTGCGTGTGTGTGAGGTAAATGCAGGTGGAGGGGGGCACAAGTCCCTAGTCATGTGAGGGGGTGTCTAGGGGAGTGTATGTGGGATAAACATGTGTGTGTTTGAGTGTATCTGGTCATTCTTCTGCAGAGTGTTGTGGATGAGCTAGGTCAATGGGCCAAGGCCAGTTGCACAGGGTTTAGTAAAGCTAAGTGTTGGGCCCTACACTTTGATCACAACAACCCTATGCAGTGCTACAGGCTTGAGGAAGTGTGGCAGCTGTCTGGCAGAAAAGGACCTGGGGTGTTGGTCGATAGCAACTGAATGTGAGCCAGCAGTGGCCCAGGCACCTAAGGCAGCCAACAACATCCTGGCTTGGCTCAGCCATGATGTGGCCAGCAGCAGCAGGAATCATGGAATCATCTGCTTAGAAAAGAACTCTGAGATGATTGAGTCCAACCGTACCTGTCCCCTTACTAAACCATGTCCCTCAGAAACTCATCTATCTATCTTTTAAACACCTCCAGGGATGGTGACTCAACCACCTCCCTGGACAGCCTGTTCCAGTGCCTGAGTACACTTTCAGTGAAGAAATTTTTCCAATATTTANTAAAGGAGGCTGAAGGGAGACCTTATTGCTGTCTACAACTGTCTGAAAGGGGGCTGTAATGAGGTGGATGCTGGTCTCTTCTCCTAAGTAATAAGTGAGGAAATGACCTCAAGTTGTGCCAGGAGAGGTTTACATTGGATATCAGGAAAGATTTCTTCACCAAAAGGGTTGTCAAGCACTGGAACAGGTTGCCCAGGGAAGCGGCTGAGTCACCATTCTTGGAGGTATTTAAAAGATGTGTAGATGTGGTGCTTAGGGACATGTTTTAGTGGTGAACCTGGCAGTATTAGGTTTACAATTAGGCTTGATTAATCTTAAAAGTCTTTTCCAAATAAACTGTTCTGTGGTTCTGTGAGGTAGGACATGGAGCTACCAGCACAGTGGTTAACAACTCGGACATCGAGAGTGGCCATGCTGCCATAATAAGAGGAAATTTAAAATAGAATATTTGGGAATGCTGCAGGAAATACTGCATCATAAGGGAATTCACCATACAGAAAGTGTTCAGTGACTTCTGTTGTGAGTCTGAGAAGAGAGAAACAAGCTGGAGTGTGTCTGTCACCTGTGGGCTCCAGACAGCTCTCACCCTACAGACCCGAGACAGAACGTAATGTATTTTGGAGTAATGGGAGTGTTCGCACCACTTTGAGCAGAATATGAGCACAGATGAGCAGAAGATGGTCCAACCTGGTATAACCTTTTTGTCTGTCTTTGCTATTTTTTAAGTATTATTTGTTAAGAGAAATTGGGTTGCAAACTGAAAAGCATGGCTGCAATGTACCCTGGCTAAAGGTGGTTTGCGACTGCTAGCGTTTTAGTCTGTTATTGGTGAGTACTTTGCAACTATACACTAACTCTGAGCTCTTGCATAGCATGGGTGCCAAGTCTGCTTTTTTTGAAGTGGCATTGGCTTGGCTTGTGTTTATGTCATAGCAAATATGAGGATAAACCTCTGGAGAAGCTCCTGCTGCTATAAAATACTGCATGTGTCCCTCAGCTATCTGGACTTCTGCTAACTCATTAAACGCGTTTTGGTAGTTATTCAATGTCAAACTTTTGTTTCAGACATTGATTTAGATATCTGAAATATCTCTAGAAGACAAATTCCCTTCTTTAGAATGACACATCTTTCTGTACTAGTGTAGCTTGTCCATGTGGTAGCAAGAACTTTTGCGGAGGTAGCTCAGCTGCCAGAGAAACTGCAGACTTCATGCTGTGGCAAGTGTGCAACAGCCTGTGCTGCCTTTTGATGAAAAGGCAGAGCAATATTTAACCAGTGCTCTGCTCACATGCCTCTCTTGGAGAGGGAGTGATAATAGAGTTTATGCTTTTCTCTTCAACAAAACCACAATGCTCTTGCAGAAGAGAAGAGCAGCAGTAAAGCTGGTTGACAAGTGGGTAGTTGCTCAGGCTCTGTCCTCTCTGAAACCAGAAACTACTGTTCGAAAATGATAATGCAAACAGCTTCTTGGGAACCTCCATGGGAGAATGAGCAAGAGTGTTCTCTTTCTCTCTCTTTTCCCTGAAGATCTTTTGGCTGTTTTCTACTACTAGCAACAGTTCCTCCTTGATTTTACTGAGAATTTTGTTCAAAAAATGCAGAAAAGGGCAGGAAGCAGTAGTCTGTGAGGGGGATTGTACACTTGAAATTTGCTTACAGACATTATAAGGAACTGCTTTTGCTTTCATGGTCTCATCTTTCTAATGCTTCCTCTGATTAATGGAGGGTTCCTGTGTTCGTGGGTGGAAATGCAGAAGAAAACTGTTAACAATAGTTGCTGGCAAATGACTTCCCTTCTTTGACAGTAAAGCCTAGAGTTTGTACCTCAGAATCCTGCCCTGCAGCATAAGTTACTTTTTTGTTGTGTACCCATCTCCCTTGGCTCTTCAGGATCAATTACCTTTCTGTATATCAGCCCTGGGGTTGCCATGAGTGACTCCTCCCTGCCATTTATGGCTGGAGCAAGCACTGTGGAAGAGCAGAGGGCTCGCTGGGAGAGAAAGCGCAGCCGGACAGCCAAGGAGTTGCTGGAAACTGAACACAAATACCTTGAGCAGCTGGATTTGGTGGTCACAGTGAGTACTTTGGTCCCTTCAGGCAGCACTTGCTTGTTTATGTTGTCATGAGGAAGGGTCAAGAGCAAGACACCGATGCTTCCCTGCTGCCTGGGACAACTACTGGGCTGAAAGGATATTTTGTTGATTTTCTCCTACCTCCTCTGTAGTACCTGGTAGCTCATGGGTTTGACCTGTTGGCTTTGGTCTGTACACAGACACGAGTCTTTTAAGTTTTGATGGTAAAGGAGACTTGCATTAGGATGCCTGATATTGTATGAAACATGGGGGCACAAACAAGACAAAGATAGATTATGAACAAGGTGGTGAAATACAGAAGTATCTGGGAATACTGAAATAGACTCTATCAGTGCTGTAGTGCTGTTCCACGTGTTCACAGTTATGGTCAAATTACCAAGAAGGCTTACATCTGAAGATACGTACCTTAGATAAGCATTCATAATATATGATATTCTTTCAGTTTAAAGAGTGTGTGGCCTGCAACTTCTTGCTTCTGCTTTGTGCCTCAAATAACCTTTGAGTGACCTGTGAGTTTTACCTGGTTTTGAAATTCTCTTTTTTTTTTCCTACTTAGTTCTTTGTGACAATTTTAAAGGCCAAAGGGACATTGAAACCTGCTATGTTGGAAATCATATTTGGACCCTTAGAATTGATATATTCAGCCAGCCTGTAAGTAAACACACTGATGTGATTCCTGTAACTATATGGGGTAAGAAAGTAAGATTTCAGGAAAGCAAGCTTGTAAAACAGAGATTCACCTCTAGCACCACTAGCCCTGGTGGCACTTGAAGGTGTACTCAGGAAACTCCTGATCTGTATCCACATTTCTGGATACTCTCTGGATAGTGGACTGAACCCAATAAGTCTGCTCTGCAATGTATTTAAGGGACGTTTTCTGCAGTTTACTCTGTGACTAGCAATCACATACTTGGCACAGAAACTGGGGGTGAGGTGGAGAACAAAGGTCAGCATAGGAGTGAACCAGAGGGAGCTGCAAATGTGCCATCAGTAACGTACTCCTCACAAGCTGTTTTTGCTCCACGTGCACAGTGTTCTCTCGCGTCACCTGGAGAGAGGGAATTTGGGACCAGGATTGGAAAATTTCTGTCAGAGTCTGGAGCTTTATGGTCACTACGCTGAGAATTTAGAGCTAGCAAATAAAACCTTGAAGGTAAATATCTCCTTTATTCTTTGTGTTCTTTCTTCCTTCTGTTTCTCTGTTCAATGAAAGAGCTACATCCTCCCCTTTTTGTGTTTCTGGAGTGATCAGGTTTTTTCCTTTTTCTGGGCTGCTGCTGTTTTTGAAGTCTTTCTTCCATAATAGAATGTTGAGAACATGTTTAGAACTTCAAATTTTTGAAGCTTATTTCAGGTGTTTATGTATATACTTGCATATGCTGAGCACAGCTTTCTCAGACTTCTATGTTTACTCCTTGGTTGGCAAGCCTGGAGCATTTGAAGCAGGTACCCTAGGGGACAGTGATCTCTTTCTAAAGAATTATCAGATCTCCTAGTCTTTCCCTCTACCTTTATCTGTATCCTAACTGTGGAACTTCCTTTTACTACCTGATTTTTTTTTTTTTTGTAAAGAGGAACTCAAACTTTTTCTTTGCACTTAACTGTCCAAATACAACCTGTCTTCCAAGAGATTTCAGAAGGCTATCCTTTTATTTCAAAGTCCTGACAGCTGCATCTGGAATTTAAACCACTCGACTTACACTTTTGGTCTGTCCTTGTTCCTGGCTGCAGAGTGTACTAAGATGTTTCCCTTCTGTTCTGTTTGCATACATACATACATATGCACCTTTGATTTCTCAAGAGAAAAAGCTATTTTGGATACTTGCCTTGAGATGAGGGGATTGCAGGGGTGCATTACTTTATCTTGAAATGAATTCCAAAACGCCACAAGTAAGCTTGTTCTCCTGACTGAGTCAACCTTTCCTTTTTGTTTTGTTGGCATTTGTGAAGTATGCTGGCTTTATACTGCGTGCATGTATGGATAGGGGATATGGCTTCTGTTGCTCACTGGGAAATGCCGGTCAGGAAAAAGGGAATTGCTTGCCCATGGCTACAAAAGAAGTTGATGCTTGCATTTATAACTGGAGTCCTAAACATAAAGAGATGTAAGAGCTCTAAGCTCTGGTGCAGACTATAGCACGTATTTCTTTCTATTGTCTCAAAGCTATATGCCTTTTCTGCTGCATACAGGAGCAATTGAGAAAAAATAAGTCATTTCAACGTTTTAAGACACTCCAGGAGACCAGACCTCAGTTTCAGGGGAAGAAGCTAGAGGATCTGCTTCCTTTGCCCCTGCAGAGACTGCAACAGTAAGTAAGCAATTCTGATTCTTCAAGATGCTAGTGAGGGGAAAGAAACATAACTGTCTTAATTGCTAAGGGAGGTATAGTTGCTTAATGCCTCTTAAAATTGGAGCATATAGACAGCAATGAAACAGAGCCGAAGACATGCCTATGAAATGGAATCGGGGCATGTGAATGGGAATCAACACAGAGAGGAAGCTGAGTTTAGGCCTGGCTCCTAAGCCCTTCATGTAGCTCTTGGGTAGTATGGAAATGGAGGCTTTCTGTAGTCTTGGTAAGCTACTGAAGTTAGGCCCCGAACAAAAGCAAGCTGTCTGAAGAGCTGTAGAAATGGTGCTCTGCCAGGGGCAGTCTCCTTCCACCTTTGTGCTGGTTGCTGAACTGGAGCATTGTGACTCTCCTGCCTTGTAGCTGGTTGCTTTTCGAGACAGATGAGATTAATGAATGTGGAGCTTTTCTCGCTTCTTTCGTGATCAGGGCTGTATGCATTCCTCATATTTGGTGCTCATTGCCGTTGTCTGAGCCTGCACAGATCTAGCCTGGAATGTTGCAATCTCTCCTTGAGGCACCATCTCCCCTTTGAAAGGGCAGGCTGACTCAGGAGGCAAATGCTGCCTGCACTTCAAGGGCTGCCCTTTCTTTTGGGGGTGTATGTGGGTAATAGAGAGCACAGGTAGTTTGGAAAGCCAGCTGTTGCTGCTATAGATGCAGTAGCTGCTCTTCAACCACTGTCTTATCATGAGAGACTCAGAGCCTCGTTTCTTTGAAAATAACTAGGAGTGAGCATACCACAGGCTTTCAGGCAACTTTATGTAAACTTTTAATCAGCTTGGCAGATGTAAGCATAAGCTTTTTTTATACTGTAAGTCTTTGGACCATTCCCTTAAATTTGTAAAATAATAGTATATTTGTTGTTGTCCAACTGTTTGGAAAAAATATGGCTTTTTAATAGCAGGTCTTTTTTTTTTTTTCATTCACCAGCTCCTCCATGTTCAAGTTTCTTCAAAGCAGTTTTACATATACTGCAGGTCATATGACTTCTGGCAGTTTGTGAATCTGCTCAAATGTGGTATTTCTTGTATCATTTCAGACTGAAAATAGTCTGACTTTATTGGGAGAAAGCATATACAGAGATCTGATCCATTCTGGTAAAAACTGGGAGAGAAAAAAGAAATTAATTTATTTTTTAATTTTGAGGTGGCTCTTGGTTATTACAGAAATGCCTTTATGTTTTTGTGTGGGCAGGAGAAAAATGGTATGAATGCTACCATTCAGACTTAAAAAAAAAAAATGACTTAGTTCAAAGAGAAATTAATCTGTTACTGAAGGCATTTTTATGTGAATGTTAAGGGAGTCTCATGAACTTAAGTAATATGTGAAGTTGCTTTTATCAGATCCCTGGGAAATGCCAAAGGCTTGCAAATGTATAAAATACTTGGGTTGATTTAGTTGATAAATTTGGAGATAAAATGAACGTGATTGAAGAATTGTGACCAAAAGCTGCTTCATTAGGCGTAGAGGTGTGGACTGATTTCCTGGTGGAGTGTTGTTCGGAATTCTGCCACTGATAGGAGATGCTGCTGTTGCTAGTGTCTTATTGTGACATAACTCTGCTCTCTCTGTCTTAGGTACAAACATTTCCTCAGAGACCTGCTGGAGAACACCAGCCCAGACAGCACTGAGCACCAGAAACTCGCAAGTACGATTCCACCCATGGATGCTGGCAATTTTATCATTGTTAGCCTCTTTGCTAGTGATATTTGGGTTCTTGTCTTCTGTCCACTTCCACAGGAAGAGAAGTCTTCCTCTCTCTGGGGTTCTAGTGGATTAGTATTTTCCTTCTCCATCTTGATCAAGATGTCCCTGAGAAAACATTGAGATAATAATCTAGAGTAACTCGCTGGGAAAGTGGCCTAGGGATTAGACTGGACAAAGAGCAGCTCTATTCTTTCTGATGATGGTGGTGAGACATGGGAACAGTTTGCTCATGGAAATTGTCAGTGCCCCATTACTGGAAGTATTGGAGGTCAGGCTGGAAAGGGCTTTAAGCAACCTGATTCAGAGAAAAATGTGTTTGCCTGTGGCACAGGAGTTAGACTAGACGAACCCCAAAGGTTCTATGACTCTATTGGTCATGCGCCTCAATGTTGCAGTATAATTGATGTCCTTCATGCCATGTTAACTAGCAGTTAACACCACTTGCAGGCACTTTTCCTGATTTTCTTTCCAAATCCAGGAAATTTCTCCTCTGTCTAATGTTTTCTTGGGGAAAAATAATGCTTTCTTGAACTGCAGAAATGTTGGTTGGAGAAATGCCTCTGAAGGTCATCTAGTCCAGTCTCCTGCTGAAATTACTGAATAAATCTGTTGCTAATACTTGTTTTAAAACATTTGCTTCTTAATTTCATCTTATCACAGCAAGATAGATAAGGCTTAATATGTACTCATTTGTGATAACCTCAAAACTTGCTGCCATAATTCCAGAGGCTGTGAAATCTGTTTCTGAGGTGTCTCGGTGGGTTCAAGATGTCATTCGTAAGAGAGAGAATTCCTTCCAGCTGCTTCGAGTTCAGAAACTACTCAAAGGCCAGAAGACTCAGATTTTAACTCCAGGTAGGTCTTAACTGAAAGTTCGTTTTATTCTGCCAAGCTGATATAACTGGAGATATGCCTGTCTTCATCTCTGACTCTACTCATGTTAATTAGGTTTCCCCTTCTACCCAGATTCCATAGATAGGTGGTGAAGGAATGTAACTAATAATTCAAGCACTTTTTTTTTTCTTTAATTAAGAATTTTTGAGTAAGGATAAGCAGCAGCTTAATTGGCTGACGTTCAGGTAGGAGGAACTGATGACACATGGTTAGACTGCAAAGACAAACATTAGTTTTGAAAAAGAGTGTAAGCAGTGGTGTTGTCCCTACTCTATTGCAAGAACCATAGATTTCAGTGTCAAGGGTCCAGGGACTGTGGCTTTTTTTACCTTAAGTTACAAGCGTCATGGATTGCTTGCATCCTTTTGATGAAGAATCTTCTTTTATCCATGTTGACAGAAATCAGAGTGTTCGTGTTGATATTTGAGGTACACAAAGTCACAGCTAATGACATATAAGATCATCTAATTGGATAATAGATTTCTTTATGACCTCTTGTGTGACTTGGTGCTCTCCGTACCTAGAGCACACTCCAAGCTATGTATGGAATATTTTGAGAAATATGTCCAGTTTGGCAATTTGGAAATGTTTGCTTGAGGCTTCACTTGTGGCCTCGCTGAACAGTGCTATTGCACAGGTCATATAGAAACGGTGCTGTAGCTGGAGAGGAAGAGCGTTAAAGTCACTGTGTGTGAAGGTGTATAAGGCACACCTCCAGGTACTTGTGAATGTGGTTGTAATTTGTACATGTGGTTTTTTGGGTGAAAAAACCAATCCTACAATGGGATAGGGGAGAGAATAGGAGAGCTAATAGTAAGAAACCTCATTGAGATAAAAACAGTTTAATAGGTAAAGAAAAAGCTGTATGTGCAAGCAAAGCAAAGCAAAGCAGGGAATTAATTTACTGCTTCCCTGTGGTCGGCAGGTTTTTGGAGCTATCTCAGGATAGCAGGCTCCATCACGTGTAACAGTTACTTGGGAAGACAAACACCATCACTCCAAAGTTCCCCCCCCTTCCTCCTTCCTCCTCCAGCTTTTATTGCTGGCAATGATGTCATACAGTGTGGTTGGTAGGGATCAACTGTCCTGGCTGTGTCCCCTTCCAGCTTCTTGTGCATGCCCAGCACTTGCTGGTGGGGTAGGATGAGAAGGCCTTTATGCCAAGCAGTGCTCACACAGTAATAACTAAAACATCCTTGTATTGTCCATGCTGTTTCCAACACAAACCTAAAACATAACCCCATACCAGCTGCTATGAAGAAAATCAATGCTATTCCAGTCAAACCAGCACAAGTATTTATCAGAGGTTGTCATTCTTGAAGATGCTCTGTCAATGGGCAGATCATGTTACAATTCTCTTTCCTATTCTTCTTAGAATCCTTTTTGTGATGCTAGCTGAAAGGCAACTAACACAGGTTAGATCTGCTTATGATGAGCATGGACATGTAAAAAGTTGAATTAATTATCCTCAATGATAAAACTAATAAGGCATCTGCATGACAAAAAAATAACCCCAAAACAGTATAGCTAGACCAGGGATGGCCATAGTTTGAAAGCATTTAGTCCACTTTTTTTTTTGTCTCTGAATATTCTGAGACGTGTAGTAGGACAAGTGTTGAAGGTCTATAGACACCTTTCCATTACCCAGGACAGAGAATTCTGATTGTCTTGTTTTCCATTAGCTGGAGTAAAATAAGTACTACTGAATGCAAGAAGCAGAAAAGGAAGAAGCATCTGGGCCTTATTAGTTTGGGGCCAGCTTTCTAGAAACAAGCTAGCTTTTGTGGAAATGATGAGATTGCATCCTGCTACTTGGAAGGAAAAGGAGAGAAAATGTGATTATACAGATTCAGAGAAAAGGGCCAGCTTTGGAGCTGGGTATCTTACATTTGGCCATATCTCTGAGATGTGCTGCTCCCAGTGAAGAGACTCTGTTTTACTTTCACAAGTAACATATAACGTGCCCCTGGGAATCCTGAATATGCATCTGTATGCCAGGAGTCTGATCACAGCTTAACCTGAGGGAAGCAGTTCAGCCCCATGCTGCTAACACCTTCCTTCCATTCATTTTCTAAACTTTCGCCCTTTTCTTTATGGGTTTCTTATTAAGATTAGAGAAGTGGTTCCTGTGCAGTAAGCTAAGCAGGAATTCACTTGCCTCTGTGTTTCATCACCGTGGCATACTAATTAAGACAAAATCCATAATTAAAATAAAAAAGTGTTCTTTTCTAAAAGGTCCTTGCTAGCTCAGCCAGAAGCTAAGGCATAAAAAGCAGTGGCTGAAGCTCTCTAGCAGGTGCTTCCCAGACCAGGCCAGATGGCAATACCTTATAATGACTTTAAATTTTTATAAACAGCCTTTCTGGCAGGTGTCTTCATAATTCCCATAAGATGCTGGCTATCTTATACAATAATCCTTCTAGTTAGAGGGACTGCTTTAATTATTCCATTTTGTGTCACTACCATTTTTTCTATTGCTGCTTACATCTAGGTTTATCAAATTGTTCTGATTCTTTTCCTGCCAATTTCTCTTCCTGTTGTTTTTATTGGGAACCACTTCATGGGTAGACAACATTGGACCCTAATCCATAAGAGAAGAATGATGAGGTTCCCTATTCAGACCTGCCTTTTACTATGTTGATTTGTACCCCCTTTGCTATCTTCATATTGGAGTAGTATTTTGCATTCTGGAATCTTTTAACTATTGGAGATCCATCTATAATTAAATGACCTGTGAAACTTTTTTTAAATTGACACAAGCAAACAAAACAAAGGAAGACTAATACATGTTCAAGGCTTAGGCTGATTTCTGTTTCACCACTAATGAAAAACAACTGTGCAACATAATTTAAAGTAATTCATGGTATATTTTACAAAGGTTTATATTATTTTAAAGGGGTGCATAACATTTTCAAACCATGCTTTTGGTTTGGTTTCTTCAAACAGACTTTAGTATCGTAATATCCTCTTAATTACTGTAGTAGAGTTGGAACGATGTCTGTTCCTTATGTACTGAAAGTTTTGGCTGATGACTGCTTCTGCACAGGTGCTCTAAGTGCTGCTGTGCAGGCCCCAGTTGATACTGAAGAGCCTGGCAACCTGCAAAGATAGCTCACTGTATTCCTGCTTGTCTCATTACATCTTTTTTATTCCCCAATGATGATATGACAACTGTTTTTATTTCCCTTGCCTGCCTAGGGCGCTGGTATGTCCGGGAAGGCTGGCTTTTGGTGGTGCCTTCAAAGGGAGAAGAACTGAAGCGCAGGATGTTCTTCCTTTTTTCTGATATCTTTATTGCAACAAAGCCCTGCCACCCACTTCACCCATTGAACTCAAACAAACTGGAATGCCGAGCTGTCTACCCGCTTCACCAATGTGTAGTGGATAAAGTGTTCGGCCACACACAGAGCCAGGGAGGGGTCCTCAGCGTAAGTCTTCCTGTGTCTGGCCAGCAGAAGCATCAAGTGGGGTCAGCCTTACAAAGCAGGTCTGTCATGGTCTCAGCAGCAGCAGGATGAGAGAGGTGACAATGGTCAATGCCATGAAATCGTCTGAATTAGGGCAACCCTTCTCTTCTTGAGTGATGAAGGTCTTTTTCCCTTTGTGGTGCAGGCCCTCCTGAGCACTCTACGGTACAGGTTCCTGGTTGCTTCACTTAGCTGAGGTGTGAGGAGGCTCTGATAACTCTAACATGCCCTCATCACAGCCATATGTCTGGGGGACATCACAATCAGTTCAGTGAGTACATAGCATTACACTGAACATGGACTGAGCTTATAGGCAACCCTGACAAACAGGGTGTTGTGACAGCACAGATCGCTCGTACATCTGCAGGGACTGTGACTGTGACTGGTATCAAGGTCAGGTCTTCCTGGGCTGCGCACCTTGACGCTGTGATGGCTCATTCCTGGTGAGCTCTGACCGGAAAGACTCTTTGGGAAAGCTGGGATCTCCAGGTGGTGGTAGTGGAAGGACCCCTAGGGGCAGCTTAGAATATGGGAGCTGCCGAGAACCAATTGCCCACTTGCAAACATTCTAAGTCAAAGTGAGGCGTTGCCTGTGGTGGAAAGGAATGGACAAGATTGGCACTTGCTCTGTACTGCCCAGCCTCTGGCATCTCCCAGTACCAGTGCTAGATTTTTCAATCTGGGAAAGAAAATGGTGTAAATAAGCATGAGGGCGAGAGCTGAGTTTAGTGGTGACGGCGCTTATCAGTTGCTGCCTTAGCGTGCAGCGCCACCGAGTGGCAACCAGGTTCCGTCTGTCTTTCAGCTTTCCTTTCCACACAAGACACTGTTGTTGATGTCCAGCGACCAAGAAGATATTAATGACTGGTATCGGAGTCTCACAGCTGCAGTCAGGTAGGCATCTTCTTCCCAGAGGCGGAGGGGGCTGAGGGAAGGGGTCAGAACATAAAAATGATCATACAGACTTGTGTATTGGCATGTATTGTGTGGTTATAAGGCTGATAGAGAGGAACTGGATAAATGGGAATAATACTAAGAACAGATTTCATGTAGTAACAACTATCTTCCCCTTTGTTTCCCAGGCAGCTGAAAACCTGACCTACCCGAGTACAAGACAGACTGGCAGGACAACCATCCCTCTTGGAAGAAGCCTAACACACTCTTAGGAACTCTTCAGGGACACACCGAGGGAGAATTGCATGTAGAGGAACTACACATCGTGGTTGTGAGGTTATGAATGCTTTGTCTACCATCCTCATCTTTATATATTGTAAAAACCGGGTATGCACACTAGGGATTTGTCTATAAAAAAAACCTGTATGAAGACTCTTTCCCAGCTTAGGTTAGATGTTTCTAGCTTTTCTACACTTTTTTCCTGAGATTAATTTAAGGACAAGCAGAAAAGAGTCTGTCTTGCTTCATTAAATGTTTTTATCCAACTGCCTTTCAAAATGAGTGTTTTCACATTTACTTGTCTACATACAAGTCTTCCTGCTCTTGCTCCTGGGTCCTTTGATCAAAGCAGATGTTTCAGATAATGGTAACATGGGTATAACATTGTATTTCCTGCTAGCGCTACAGGGCCACAGTTCACTCCCTGAACATTTTTATCCTTCAAATCCTGGGGTTCTTTACCACAAGTTTGACAGTTATTGTCCCTCCTCCTCTAAGAAAGTGACAGGTTGGCAGATCAAGAGAAACTGATTCAGTGGGTAAAATCCTACCTCTCCATTTCTTACCAGTCCCACAGAAAAGACAATCTGCTGGACTATCTGAAATAAACTGGTAGGTAACATAGTGAAACAGCACTTAAGAAACATTCCTAAGAGAAGACACAGACAAAAGAGCACACAGTTTTGCCTTCAAAGTGTGCAGTACCCTTACTGCTGTGAAATGCCACAGTGAAAAGTTTGGGCAGCACCTCTGCTGCTGAAGCAAGGGGAATGTCTCCAGAGGGCTACAGTCAGTGTTGTGGGTTGTCAATGTGCTAGGATTCAGTTTACTAGGATGAAAGAACATTTTAAGGAAGAAATATAAACTAATAATCTTGAGAATTTCATTGAAGCCTTAGCATGGACTTCTAATAACGCAGAAGCTCAGCAGCACCAGCACTTTGGTTCCTCTCTTCTACTGAGGGGGGAAACATCTGTTTGAAGAATGAGCAAGGTCGACCGCAAAGAGGGCAAAAAAGGTCATCAGACACACAAAGATCAGTCTGCCTGCTCGCTGACTTTATAGCAGTCTGACTGTTCTTTCATCTTCCTTAAACAGTACCACTCACCTTTATCACTGTAATTTATTAAAACAGAAGTGGTTCTGTGTGAGACAAGTGCCCTGAGGAAAGAATTACCTAATTTTACCTAATTTTAAGTTCTTTAACACCACTTGATTTTTCTTTTTCTTTCCATACATCTGACTCACTACACAGGATCACTCATTTGTCTTAAGTTTGTGAGAGGGAGGAAGGAACCAGACGTGTTTGGGCTTGGTTGGTTGGTTGTTTTCACTCATTTGCTGTAGCTTCCATTTCCAAGTACCAGCTGTACTTAAAATCAAAACCAAAGCCCGTAATTTAAGTTTATCACCCAGCACTTGTACCACTCTTAAAAAGCTCTGCGATGACCCCTTTTTGTTTTAATAGGGTAACACAGAGCTTTCTTGCAACCCTACACTTGAGGCTGAGATGTCTACCAACTTCTTGGCAGAGGTGACTATTATTCCTGCCCACATGGCCTCTTTATTAGAACACAAGTCCCTTCGGTACCGCCTCAATTCTAAGACTTATCTCAGCGCTACCATCATATTTGCACTTAATGCTTCTGAAACAGCAAAACTCACTTGTTTTTTCACTGAATTTCCCACCTTGAAAGGCTGCACACGGGCTTCTAGAAAACACTAGTGAAGTGAAGAATCTCACTTCACAGTGGAGACGCTGTCTCAGAGAGCAGGGTTGTCGCACAAGCAGCTGTAACAAACACAACCTTTTCTAGGAGTGTTACTAACTCATGAGCACAGGAACAGAATCCAAATAAAAGCACACTCAGTCTCTGAACAGTTTATTTACACAGAGTATCAATGATTACAGGTCCCAGCTTGATTTCCTTCTCTTGCTGAGCCTCTATTCAAACCATAGGAAGAAGAAAGTAAATCTTGAACTTGCACCCCCATCATGGCAACTCAAGGTTCATAATCAATCTTTAAACCTCACAGGATACCTTCAATTCCCATGCTCCCAGACAGCAATAAGCTGGCTGGTGCACGGGCAGCTCCCACAAAGCCTCCTCCCCATGAAGGGCAGAGGGGATGCCTACACAGCGGTGCCCTCAGGGCCCTGCATGGCTGCCGACTGCTGCATGTCCTCCCGGTAGCCCTTCAGGAGCTGGTTCAGCAACGTCTTCTCAGTATCACGGCGTGGGCGGATGAGTGGCGGGAAGGGGTTGCCTTTGAGCTCAATGACTGCCATCTTGGCGCGGTCAATGTTATCCCGGTTGGGGATCTGCAGCAGGCGCGTGTAACTGCCAGGGTGGGGTTGGAACCGGGGTGCCAGCACCTTGAACAGCTTGTGGATGAGGTCCTTCTCCTGTGGGATGGCAAGTTCAGCTCCAGCGCTGGGGCTTCAGGGGGCCAGGGAGGGATTTGAGGGTGTGGGCAGGTACTTACAGTCAGCCAGAAATTTGCCATGCGCATGGCACGCTCGTTGGTGTCACCCAGCTTGGCATAATCAATGAGCTGTGGGGAATAACAGAACTGTTCAGCTCTAAAAGACCTTTCAGATCATTTAACTATTCCTGTTCACTACTAAACCTGATCCTTAAGCACCTTGTCTACTTGTCTTTTAAACAACTACAGGGGTGGAGAGTCTACCACTTCCCTGGGCAGCCTGTTACAATGCCTAACACTTCTGGTGAAGAAATATTTCCTAATGTCTAATCTGAACCTTCCCTGGTGCAACTCAAGGCCATTTCCTCTCATCTTGTCACTTGGTACTTGGGAAAAGAGACCAAAACCCACCCTGTTACAGCTTCCTTTCAGACAGCTGCACAGTGCGATAAGGTCTCCTTTCAATCTCCTCTTCTCCAGGCTGAACAGCCTGTTTCCTCAGCTGCTCCTCATAACCCCTGTTCTCCAGCCCCTTCACCAGCTTGCTTGCTCTTCTCTAGACACTTCAGGTCCTCGATGTCTTTCTTGTAGACAGGGACTCAAAACTGAATACAGTACTCAAGGTGTGGCCTCACCAGTGCTAAGCAGAGCGGCACAAGCCCTTCCCTGGTCCTGCTGGCCACACCATGGCTGATACTGTCCAAGATGCCACTGATCTTCTTGGTCACTTGGGCCACTGCTGACTCATGTTCAGCCAGTGCCGACCAAGACCCCTGGTGTCTCTCAGCCATCCTTCCACAAGCCTGTAACGCTGCACGGGGTTGTTGCGTCTCAAAAGCGGGACCCAGTAGGACTGGCCTCTGCCCATCGGTCCAGCCTGTCCAGGTCCCTCTGCAGAGCCTCCCAGCCCTCAAGCAGATGGACACTCCTGCCCAATTTGATGTCATCCGCAAACTGACTGAGGGAGCACTCGATCCCCTCATCGAGGTCACGGATAAAGGTACTGAGCGGGACGGGTCTCACCACAGCGCCATGGGAAACCGGGCAAACTGGATCTATCTCCGTTCACCCTCACTGCCCGGGCAGCCAGCCAGTCGTTTACCCCGCCAGTTTCTCATGCAGAACTGCTTAAAGGGAGGAAGGAGGCGACGCAATTAGGTCCCTTGCCCGCCTCCCACCCGCTCACCCGCTCCGCGTAGCCCCGCATCTCGTCGGCGCGGGCCCATGGCGCCTCGATGCGCTCGTGCCGCACTAGCGCCGTCACCAGGTTGCGCAGGAGGTCCAAGCGGGAGCGCGGGCCCAGCCCGAAGCGCCGGTACACCCGCCCGTGCGAGATGGCGGCCGCCGCCGAAAGCCTCATCGCGCCCTTCACCCGCCTCGGCCCGGCCCGGCCCGGCCGCCAGGCTCCACGGGAGGCCCCACCGGCAGCCTTCGCGCGCCGCGGGGCACGACGGGACTTGTAGTCCAGCCCCACTCACAACATGGAGATAGTCCGGGTGTCGCAAGGCACGCCGGGAGTTGTAGTCCACGACACAGCGCAGAGCGCGTCGGCGGTGCCGCGGGTCATGACGGTAGTTGTAGTTCAACACCGTCCAAAGCACGGAGAGTCGGGGGCGCCGCGGGGCACGCCGGGAACATAGAATCAATGACTACCATTGTAAGGGGCACGCGAGGGTGTTCGAGTCTAACTCGTGTCTCTGCATGGGCAATCTGCAGTATCGCCAGGCTTACCACCATCACTTCTTCCCTGAGGAGCTGTTCCAGTGCTCCACCACCCTCTGTGTGAAGAACTTTTTCTTAATATCCAGCCTAACCCTCCCCTGGCACATCTTCTTGCCAGTCCCTCCAGAGAGGAGTTCAGCTCCTGCTCCTTCTTCCCTTGTAAGAAAGCAGTAACCTGCAATGAGCTCATCCCTCAGTCACTTCCAGGCTGAACAGACCAAGTAACTTCAGCCTCCCTCATACAATTTCGCCTCTGGACCCTTCACTGGCTTTGTGGACTTGGCTGGACACTCTCCAGTAGTCTGATGTTGGTTTTATGCACCCAAAACTGCACACAGCACTCAAAGTGGGGCTGCACTAGCACAGAGTAGAGTGGGACAATCCCCTCCCTCGCCTGGCTGGTGCTTCATGCACCCCAGGGCACGATTGGCCCTCTTGGGTGCCAGGGAACACTACTGGCTCATGTTCAACTGCCACACAACAGCCACTCCGTGAAGCTTGTCATGGACACTGTGGGCATGCCAGGAGCTGCAGTTCCACACCTGCCCAGCTGCCATCTCCCTCCACGGTGAGGCATTGTCCCATCACAGCCAGCCAGGCGCTTCTGCAGCCCCACTGCTCTCTCAGCCCTCGCAGGGGCTGCTGGAGCACGGGAGTCGTCGGGAGTGACTGAGGGAACTCAGCTTATTCAATCTGGAGAAGAGGAGGCTGAGGTGAGTCCTCATTGTGCTCTACAACCACCAGGAGGCTGTAGCAAGGTGGGTGTTGGTCTCCTCTCCCAAGCACCAAGTGGTGGGAGGAGAGGAAATGGCCAGGGGAGGTTTAGATTGGATATTAGGAAACTTTTCTTCACTGAAAGTTTTGTCAAGCATCGGTACAGGCTGCCCAGAGAAGTGGTGGAGTCTCCATCTCTGGAAGTGTTTAATAGGTGTGTGGACGTGGTGCTTAGGGACATGGATCGCTCTCTACAACTACCTGA